>JAVQJG010266953.1:0-36431 GCA_036024015.1 Craterocephalus amniculus
TTAAATAAGTACTGTAAAAATGAGCAGATGAAGAAAAAGGTGTCTGTGTGTTCACTGCCGTTCATATAGTGAAAATGTGATAGCTTTGATCTTCATAACCCACTCCTCTAACTTGGATCCCTTCTTCTTCTTTGTTTTTCCTATGTCTTCCAATTATTCTAGCTGAACAGTGCCAGTTTTAACTCACTGATATGAATTAGTAGTTGCAGTACATCTGAAAGCTGGAAATCATGACCCCCTTCCAGCTACTATTGATTGAAGTAGCAGAAAATCCATAGCAGCTGATTTGTGAACCATTAAGTTTTGAACCCAAAGCTCATAATGTTCATATTCACAGCTTTACTCTGTGCTCATGAGGGTGAGGGTGGGATAAAGAGGCAGGGGGTTAGAGCGTTAGATGCTGAGGGGTTAGAGGCTGCCTGTTAGTTGATGAAGGAAAAGTGTCTAAGGGACTAAAGATCATTAAACAAATCAATTCAGCTCTATCTGGAAGATTGCCCACACATGCAAAAAAAATGCACAATGGGAACAATTTGTTATTATCATATTTACAAGTCAAGTTTATCTTGTAGTTTATTGACGTTAGCCAGGGGAGTACAGGCAGGAGTGCTTACCACCCATGTCTCTGTTATGGATTCGGAGTGGTTGGTGTTCAGCTTTTAGTGTTGCTATCATCTTAACATCCAGGCCATGTTAATATATTATTCCTCCCATTGACAAACTGAACCACTAAGATTAAACATTTAAGTAAGATGTTTTCACCTGGTTTCCTTCATCTTTGCATTATTCTTAAATGTCTGCACTTCTCATACAGTGGTGTACTTCATCCTTTCTGTGTCCAGGCCACATAACTCTTGCCTTGTTTCTCCTTCCTCTGGTCACCCAGGGGTCACTTCACACAGCTGCCTTACTGATATTTCTGTATGTCAGTATGTAATTGCCATCCTGCTGAAAATTAAATGTTCCACACACCCAGCAGGTGTCATGCAAGCTGAACATGACCCCATAGGTACGTAATTCAGTTAGGAAAAATCAGCAATGACAAAATTCTCAACTGATAATTAGCCATTCCTAAAATAAGAAGCTATTACAGCAGAGGTGTCAAAAAAGTCATGAGGAGACATTAATCACGTCCTTCATCACATATTTGCACCTACACATACACCCCTCTATTGACCGTCACCTGAACGTGTGAGTGCAAACTGTGACAGACCCCTTGGGAAACACTAATCGGTTTTTCATACAAATTTTGATTTCATCTTTCGTCCAACTGTGAGTGAAAAGTGCGTGTAAGTCACAGAAAGCCATTGAGATCTGCTGGATGTCGGCCATCTTTATCCTGTAATTATTGGAGGAGAGAACTTCAACATGGTCAACAGTTGAGTCATTAACTGCACAGGTGCTTTCAGAAAGCTACCTGTGTTTAAATCTAAGGGTAATATTGCTCAAATAAGGATGTTGAACTTTAAAGTTTTTGCAGGCTTTATTCAAGAATGAAAAGACCTTTTATCAGGTATGCATTGCCATTTCAGAAAACCAACTAATCACAGGAGTCATTGGAGGGTCAAATCAAATATGTTGATTTCATCAAAATAAAGATTCACTTGTTTTTTTTTATGAAATCAACATAAATTTGATTTATTATCAAACATCAACTTCTGATTTCTTCAAATGGTGTTTTCAAACCTAGTAAAATATATTGTTTTGCACCCTTCAATCAGAGGAAACACCAAGGTTTCTGCACTAATGGCAGATTATCCTGTTTCAGCTCAGAGCCAGATCCCCCTGATAAGATGGGGAAACACCCCCTCAGGAATGTGGAAAAGCAGACTGATCTGCAGGATATATTTTCTGTGCTTTTTCCAAGATGTGTTGAGTGGCGTCCTAATCAAAAATCAATGTGCCCACTTGAGTAGGCCCACAAGGCTTCTGTAGCGGGTTATGTAATCTGATAATATCAATCATAACTGTGTTAGAGGCAATCCGTCTGACTTTCACAGGACTGGGGTCACTGAGTAAAGAGAAGGTAGGGTGAGGAAGCCTTGACCTCCCATGCCATCAATTACCACTTATTATGGAGTCGGGGGGGGGGCTTACTCTGCCAGAGAGCAGTGTACCCCTCCTCCCCACCTCTTCTACCATAAATAATATTAACAGGACCAACCACATCAATCAATACCATCACAGTTGTATTGCTCCAGCCTAAATGGCGGCTTCCATGGCTTTCCAGCCTCGATCAATGACCGTGGCTCCTACAAACTAGCGCATAAGGGTAAATCTAGCTCTGTTTGAGCCCAAGGGTCTTCAGCCTGCCTTTCTCTTGCTACTTCAGCATTCGTTATCTTCTGGCTCTTCGACTTCTTATCTGCGTCTCACGACTCATATGTTGAGCACCCAACCATCACTACCATCCGAAGGTGCTGCTGAATACTGCTGCTGTTGCAGTCTGCCAAGCTCACGCTGGCTGGCTTGTTAACAGTACGAAACACACACGAAGGAAGTGTCGGAAAGTGTCTGAGAGAGTGATTATGTAGAATTAATGAGTCAGTTAATGATTCTCCTCCCTGCATCCTTTACCTCGTTCCACTTCTCTGCATGGTTTTCTGTTTTTAGGGATGAGCTGGGAAGACGGGATTTTTATTTTATTCTCTATTGTCAGAACTACGGATTGGTGATGTTTCACTTCATCTGATAAATCTGTCAAAGCTAACAATTGTCACTATGTTCAGCTAATAAATGTATGAACTGTTTCATCAGCCACCACCGAATCATGATTGGCCACATCAGCTCTCAGGTGTAGGGTGGTATTAGGGACCTCGAAACAAATAATTAGCAACTACAGAGCAAAGCAAGCCTAATTGGCTTCATCATCTGGCTGTGACCTCAACTCTCCCTAACTGCTCATCACTTGACCAGCTCCACCAGAAACAAATCATTCACCCACAGACTCCATGCTCAAAAACCCTCCCAAAGAGAGTTAGTGGTTTAGGCAACTTTTACCCGACTTGTTTATTCTTCCAGTGTCTACAGAACATTTATTGTTAGGTATGATAATATTTATAGGGATAGATTGCATTTTTAGTTGTATGAGCATGTTTTGCAACTATTAAAAAAAAAGAAGAAAAAGTGCCATGTCAAGTGACAGCAGGCAGAGTATAGCATCCAATTAGAGAAGAAATCATGAATCTCAGAATAACTGAAGCAAACTGACTTTTACTAAAGTAGACTAAAAGGATTTAAAATCCTTTTGATCATTTACTTGGGTAAAATTTCAATGCTGAAAGGATGTTTATAAAGGACAAACAACATAAAATAATGCAGCCTGCCTGCGTCTTCGCTGTATTCTTGTTGCCTTCGTCAGAGAAAATCAGTTCAGTCCGACCGCAGCAGTGACTTCAAATGCTGGCCTTACACTGACCTGCAGACTTCAAAGCTTGATCAAGCCTTCCCCAGACAAGGAATTCTGTGGTTCAAGCAATTTGTTAAACAGGAGAGAGGTTTAGTGTGATTCGGGAGTGAAAGGATGTTTCAGTAGTCTTTGCTAACCCACAGCCAAGCCACTCAGGACCTGTGAGAAGCTCTGGGGATTCTGTCAAAAAAGAAGGGGGGGGGCACTAATACCACTCGACTCAGAAAAGCAGGTGTTGCTTTTTCCCAGGAAGACAAGCACTCTATTTATGCATCAGTGTCAGTGTAATTGTTACACAAGATATACTGTGTAAGTTCGGTTTGTTTCATTTCCGGCCCAAAATTACTTTGGTGTTATGTTGTATTCATTATGGTTGATTTAAAGATGAAGATTAATCTACAAAATGTGTGAGCTACTGTACGTTGTAGAACAAACAAGTTTGTTTACATAGCATGATGATTCTGGGCTGTGTAATCTTACAACACCTCAAGTTGAAACCTTTCAAAGCTCTTTGCTAGCTATAGAACGACAAAAATCATTTGCTTTAGTTAGAAAGATGTGCTTCTTGTTCATGGTATAAGCCTGAGTCTCATTTAAATGCATCTAAATTAGTTCAATGTGGACTACAAGCTTCAATGGACCCATTGAGTCCAGTGTCAGCTAAACATTTCTGAATGTATCACTGAAGGAGACTTTTACAAACTGTTTTCTACAGAGAAGAGTCAATTGAAAGTAGCATATATAAAGCTAAATCTGTAGCTAAATGTGAAGCCAAGTAGAAATGCACTGATTTTGTTGTCATGGTAACTTTGAAAGTTTTTTGTTCTTTTTCCCTCTTTGCGCCATTTGTAGTTTGGAAATCGTGCTTTCCTAAGATTACGAATTGCGTGCAGTTAAAAAAGCACACACTCTGTTTTCAAGATGTTGTATTTTAATCATTTTCACAAGAGGAAAGTCCAAACCACTCTTGTATACGCCTCCAGTTATCGTTACAGTTGGCTGAAACCTGTCAAGTTAAGATGTATGAGCGGGTATATAAAACGGACATAATTTCATGGTAAAGATGGGAATTGTTATTGCTGTTTGATTATTGAACCTTTTGGGGCAACTGCAAAAGTCTTTAGTCCGGATTAACATTCAGGTTAAGCCCAATTATTTATATATAACCCACAATGGTGTTTTGAAATCTGTCTCCTTCTTTTAAACACTGTAAACAAAGGCTATCAATCATAACCTCCGACAGCTGTAATTGCTACCAGAGTGAGTCAGCTCACTCAGCACTGTGTTAACAAACTCGTTCTCACAGTATTCTGTCCTGGTCTCATCAGATAATAAAGTACTGAATTAACCTAAAAATGGAGATGTTTTTCCCCCCACTGCCTTACAATTGATTTAATCATAATTTTTTCCCCGTTATAGGCAATGTGTAGCTTGGCCAACATGTAAATTCTTTGTCTTGTCTTGATTTTAAAAAGGCTGCGATACCAGATTAAATTAGCTCCATAATTAAGTTTGATGTTTCTCCCTTTATTTTGTTGATCATACTTTAAAATTTTAAATTGATCACATATTTTCTCCATTATGTCTACATATATTAATGGAAACAGACTATTACATTGAAGTTATTGAGATCACAAACATGAATGAATTGTACTGCATTCTATTTTTTTTATGCACGGTGCTGCGATAGACCCAGGAAGTTGCCTGTCAAATAGAGGAAGGGCAGGAAACGGGGATGATGCTCGCCGACTCCTTTCACGTTAATGAATTGAGAGCCATAGATTTTATGGAGCTTGGTTGTATTGACCTGTGGCTGCCATCTACCTCTTGGTTTCATAACATAATCAGCTCTCGACACATGATTATAATAACCCGATGCAATTTAATGCATTCTCTGCAAACACATTGATTTTTCTTAACAGCCCCAAGAACCAATTACATTAATATTGGTGCATAATTAGTTTACACATTACTAAATTACTGACGGATTAAAAGTGAAATAGCGCAGTTCATACCCTGTCCAACATAACTGCCAGAGAGGAAATTAATATGGATTCAAAAGGTCCTCGGAGACATGGGCAGTAAAGGAGAGAGAGGGAAAAAAAAGCAACAATCCATAACCCTTGCTTGCATAAGGATATCGTCTCTGCAGGTTTGCTAGGTGTTAGTTTCATCAGGGGCATTCGGGTCTAGGTAATTAATACGGCCTTTAATTAGATTTGCATACCCTTATTAATGTCTATAGGCCCTTCTTCCATGAGAGGATTTCTGCATTTTCAGTTTGGAGCTCTGCAGGCGAGACTACTTTGACCATCCCTGATCATTGTCTCGTTATCAAAGCCCCTCATTTAAGTAAGACTCAAACCTGGCCTCCATTCCTTCCATTTCCTCTAATAAAGTTTACAATTTGTTTACTATTTAGCATTTGTTAAGTATTGATATTAAGAAGTTGTCTTTATTTCAACTTAAGCTCACTGGCCACACCATCAGCTTTGGAAGCTGGGAGTGAAGCATGGTGAATAGAGTCCATACCCTATTTCACTTTACCTTCACATCTTTATTGCACCTCACCAGCAATCAGGTTGGATGCTGGTAGATGAGTGACTTCATGGCACACCTAACTTTTAGCAGAAATGTATTGCGCTGACCTTTGATGACTGTATTGATCCAATGTACTGAGTGGCCATTTCCTCAGAAACAAACATATATAATTGGTATTGGGTTCCAATGGTGCTTTCTCAATGTCTTGAGGATGCTTTGCAGCAATATAAATCAATTCACACTTATAGACACAATATGGGTGCATTAGTGCTGACTGGTCATTTAAGGATGGCTGAGGGCTTCAGAGTTCAATAGACCTTGATCAGGCACAACCAATCTATCTCAATCAATCCTCAGTTTATTAATTTGATAGATGTCTGAGATCACGGTGAATCTTTCTATGCTTATACCTTTTTTTTGTCTTATGTGTTTTGGTTATTTTGTCAGGAAATTTTTTACATGGATATAAATTTGAAGTATATATATTCCAGCAGATTTTGTACATTATAAAGTGAAAAATGTATAATCAACCTTTTGTTTTCATCTATCTTTCCCCAAACTCTCCAGTCGTGCTGGTTTTATCAGTATCTGGAGCCGGCTGTACAGAGTCTGCATGAGGAAAGGTCCTGATTCAACTGAAGGTGTGTGGCTTTCGTGAACAAGCTGCAGCTTTACAGGCTAAAACAAGAATCTTTAAAGTGTTTTTGACTTCGGTCATTGCTGAAAGACAAAGCACATGACTTATCCATGATAACCAACTGCATCAGAAATACTCAAGTGAGACATTTAGGGATCCATGATGTACAGTGCCTCATGAAGCCCACTGGTGAGGAGTATGCAATGCTGAAACTCAGATAAAGATCATGGATAACCTTTTTTTTTTGTTTTCTAAACTGTTATATATGTACTTCTAACTTTTAACTGCTTTTGCAAACAAACATTTCATTGCATAATTTACTGATGAATTATAAAACAGCGCAATAAATTGAACAAATTCAAGTAACATTGGTCATTGGGTGCTAGTTGTTACCTGTCCACTATATAGCCAGGCTGTTTACTCAGCTGTAGGGCCTCTGTCTCCAGTGTAAGGGCAAAAAGAGCAGGTCACTAAATATTTCATTTCCCAAGTAAAACACGCTTCCCCTCCTCAGCTGAACCAAAAAGAAAAAAGAAAAAAAGAAAGAAACAGATCACAGTGATGAATGTGCAATCAGGCTGATTAACTCATTATTAGTCGTCCAAGGGATCCTCTGAGGGAAATGGACAAGAGCAACAAAGGTTGTTTATATGTCTCTTAAAGTTATGAATGTGCTGTGAGGAAGAGGCCTCCATGAACTTTTACCTCCATAAATTAGTGATTCAAAGTTGAATGATGGCTCTGACCTACATCACTTGTTCCCTCTTTTTAAGGGTCTTCTTCTTTCAGTTGAAGTAGCGTGTTTTAACCACACACCATACCGACTCTGCAGTAAAAAAATTAAAAAATAAATAAAAAATAGAAAGGCTGAATCAAGTGAGATCTACACCTAAAACAGTCTCTCTGGACTCATCGTCCTTCAACGTTCTCCCAAAAAGCTTTTGCTCCTTTTTCTTTGACCGTGTTGTTGCCAGCAGATGGTGCTGCAGTCTCTCTGCACCATCTAGAGCAGAGCCAGAAACCATATGCTCTCCCGGCCTTCAAGCAACATGCACCGCACTTTTTAAAAAAAGGGAAGACAAAAAAATAAGGCTAACTTAGTTCCTGAGTTGAGGCTAATGTTTGTTGAAATAACTGGAGATTTCCTAGTTTTCCTTTTGCAGGGGAGATAAAGAAAGGAAGAAAGAAACTAAGTTTTTTTCAAGGATGAGTTCAGAGTGTTCTGCAATTACCTTTACTTGTGCTCTTGCTCTTTTTTCTTTCTTTCTTTTTTTTCTTTTTTGTTGAATGGGACCAGACAATGTTTTCCATTCCAGTTGCCTCTTCCAGTTGCAGAAAGGGAGCCGGTGGGCTCAGTGTTGGTGCTCTTACTGGTGGGTTGGACGGCTGAGCCAACACAGCTAGCATGGATGGTGAGAGGCGTAATAGACGTAAGTAAGAGCAGCACTAACATCTTTCTCTGTAAATGACTGAGTGGAGAGGGTGAGGAGACAGGTTAATAATTAAGCCTACAAGCATCTGCTCAGGGCTTGTTGTTCATTGAAGAAAAATCTCCTTTTAAAAAAAAGTTTTCATAAATTTTTTTCTCTCTATGTGTCAAAACCTGTTACTCGTCAAATGGACAACTTTAGTTTCTAACACTATGTTGGAAGCAGAAGACTAGAGATGAGAGGCACGTGTAGTTTTTTGCATGTGTTGTGTGTGTCTACGGTGTTCCTCTAGGGGGGTGGGGGGTAGGATGAGGTGGGGGACCGTTGAGTGTAAGCTATTGAAAAGGAGGAATGTGAGAAAGCATTATTGCCCACACTTCATGTGAATGGAAAAGGGGTTAAAGAAATGACAGCGTACAGTGGGTGGCAGGGCCTCAGCGCAGCCCGGGAGGAAATGGAATGAGAAAGTGCAGTCAGGCAGACCACTCATTCACCATGACAAATGGGAGAGGCCTCGGCCAAGGGGATACCTGATACCCCACGGTGGGCTGTGTGCACCTGCCTAGACTGTATGTAGACCAGGAGGGAAATAAGCACTTGTAGCAGCACCCCCCACCACTTACAGAATTATTATTAAAATAAAATTATAAATAACAAATATTAGTAAATATTAATTATATTAAGGGATTGTTTCAATCTATTTTTACTTTTGAGAAAAAAAATACTTATTTCTCTTCTCTCCCAAAAGTTTACATAAATGTATGGCAAGAAGTAAATGACATAATGTTCATACTATTTACAGTAGATGCGTACACATTGTTATGATTTAATAATCAGTAATTCATTAACTATTATTTACTAATAAAGTTGTAGATAAAAATAAACAAATGAGATATGGATTGTGTTAAAATCTTTAACACCTAATTAAAGGGAAATTTAATTTAGTTAATTTTAATCAAAGCAAATCTCAGATGATACATGAGGAGAATAAACATCTTCAAGAATACGTGGCTTAAACTTTTTAGATCTGAAATTAAATCTGGAAATCTATGTAAATCTGTGATTTCAACCTTTATTTCTATTCATATTAACAAACAAAATGTTACCTGTCGAGAATAATGATTACAGATTCTTTATGACCAGATTTCCTTAAAATACAACATTTTTTCTCTATTTGACAATGCGAAACAGACAGTTTTTTGGTGGTGTTTTTTCTAGTTTATAGAAAAATCTTTAAGAATTTCTTTCAAAAGGATAAAGAATTCAGTAAAAGTTTCATCCACCTTTGGAAACATTAATATACTCCCAAAGAGTTAATAACTGTTTCAGCAGAAACTCACAAGTTGCATGTCATGAGGCTCTAAATTGGGGCATATATCAAATTCCAGTGGCATATTAAATCCTTGGGAACTGTTTGGAATTAGAGGAATACTGCTATAATCCAATTGTGTCTGTCGACAGAACAAGAGACATACGTAAACAGCAGAGAAGCAGTCTTCTGTTCACACATGCTCACACGTGGTGAAGGACGTATATGCCGCCTCAGAGCCGTCACTCTTCCAAAAGAGTCCAGAAAGGCTTACTGGTTACTTCAGCCTTGTAGGCAGATGCGCTGTGGTCCCTCCAGCACTCATATGTCACTCATATGTGCTACTTCAGCGTTTGCTATGGGCTGTGTACAGTTACAGAGCCTGCTTTAATCAGATAGAATAATCATTTTGTTTTCGGTTTTATCCCATCCAAACATGAACACAGAGAGAAAGCAAGGTATCTTTCTATCTGTGTATTAAGCTACTTTGTTTTTTAAACTGCTCATTTTGAAAATACTATATAAAATACTACATTATCACAATCAACCTATTGCTGATTAACAACAGAAAAGGAAGGTAGGGGGAAACAAGGTGGGTTTTTTATTCATTTATTTTACCTGTTGCAATTAATATAATCATTGGCTAAACTATGTTTGTTGAATTGTAAGTGTGTGAAACGATTCACAAAGTGTAAAGCATCTGATTTGTCACCAGATTAACTTCAGTTAAATGACAAACCAGGTATCAAGTCTTTTGAACATTGATGAAACAGTGACCACTGAACTGTTTAGTCGTTTTTTTTTATATATATATGCAGTGGATGTAAAGCATGCACACACCCAAGTCAAAATGTCAGGTTTTTGTTATGTTAAAATAACTTTTCCCACCTTTATTTTAACTTATAACAAGTACAATTTAAATCCAGTTGAAAATTAAACAAATCTGTTGTGCAGAAAAATGCAGAAAATAAAACAGTTTCTGATTAATTCTACACACCCTTAATACTTTGTTGTAGCACGGTTTGATTAAATCACAGCATTCAGACTGCTTGGGTACACACCTGCCATCAATTAAAGAGATTTTGATTAACCTCAAATTAGGTTCACCTGTCCTTGTAGGATTTACGCCGTTGCCTTCTACAGCAAAAGCCATGGTGTGCAGAGAGCCTACGAAGCATCCAAGGCGCCTCAGTGTAGAATGATATAAATACAATCCTGTTGCGTTAAATGTACTGTGGAACCATCAAAGACAGTTGGCAAAAAGTAAATTTTTAAAAAAGTTAAGATTTGAAAAAAAACAAAAAAAAAAACGTGGATGGCTGCTACAAGATGTAGAGCAACACTGAAGAAACTGTAGGAATTTTCTGGCAAGTATTAGTCATGTACAACCATCCTCAGAACTCTTTATACCCTCCCATTAAAGAAGATAAAAAAAATAGCTGTCACTGAAATAAGCTGCAACTGACAAAAGTAATGATGAATTACAAAATAAAGAAACTCAAGGCATTATTTTTGAATTGTGGTTCAACATAAACATTTTTCAAAAATGAGCAAAAAATATGATTAATAAAATACATACTTCTACACTAATGCTTTATTGAAGATCTTTTGCGGCAATCACTGCAGTCAAGTATTTTCTGTACATTTCAGTCAGACTTCTGCACCTGTTGGCAGATACTTTGGCCCACTGCTCATCAGCAAAGCTCTCTCATTGGTCCAGGGCTGTTTAATTTGTTTTTCTTTTTTTTTTCAGCTCAATTGAATTAAAAAACAATAATTCACAAAATTATAAATTTGCAATTTTTTTTTTTAATTATGACTTTTTCAGTCTCTAGTTATTTGGTGACTGCTGTGAACTTTGCCTTTTCTTTAATGTAAGGGTATGAATTTTCAGGATGTTTGTACTCCATGTGACGACAACCTCTGGTGTGGAGACTATGAAGACTTCTTTGAAGACTTCAAAAACATCCAATCATGGCTACACTTTATTAGCAAACAAAAAACCCTCTGAATGCATGACTTTTTGTCTACAATTCCGAAAGGCAGGTTTGGTTTTTAAAAACAAAAAAAATCTGCATCGTCAAAATAAATAGCTACATTAAAGCATGTTGGTGGCAGTATCATGCTTGTAAATCAATTTTCTTTATTAGGAGCTGGAGATTTTGTCATTGTGGAGAATATTCTTAACCTTTCCAAACAATAGTCACTTTTGGCTTAAAGCCTTCAGGTAGGTTGATGCATGCAGACCCAATGGTCTGCGGATCCAATTAACAATCAAACCATAATCCAATAGAAAATCTGTGGGGTGACCTAAAGAAAGTTGTGTAGTATATGAAAGAACTAGAACATGTTTGTAAGAACATGTGGACATATTGCTAAGTCGAGATGTGACATGTTAATATGCTACTACCTGTCATTTAAATCCAAAGCTTATTAGTTTAAAGGTGCACACTTACTGTATGCAAACAGCTTATTGTGATTTTAGTTGTTTTTATTATAGTGTTTAAATAAATCAGTTTGTTTATTTAATTGAAATGTACAGGTTATAGGTCACATTATATTATACATACATATATATTATACATTTATCTTTTTATATTTAAAAGCATTTAAACCAGGATGCATACCCTCTTATATATACCCCCGGTGTGAGTCTAATTAAATATCTTCTTTTTCCTTTACCTACACCATATATATCCAGTCTAGATAAGAGTCTAGATATTTTACATGTAGGTAGTGGCAATCTGAGTTCATTTTACAATTTTCAATATATACTTTTTTTTAGTTCTCTGTGTAAAACTAAAACTAATATGGCACATCCAAATTTGTTTTGATTTTTTTGGAATAAATGTTTCTTCTCATTTAATTTCATGTGAATATTTTATTTAAGCTTTTTTCTGTGTGTGTAGAAAAGTTTATTTTCCCAGCAGTGGGACGAAACTGAGCAGCACGTGGGATACTTTGATTTAATTACAGGTCCAATGTTAACACAAAACACAATAATTTAAATTGCATATTGTTTGAAAACAGATTATTATACTATTTTGTGAATGTGAATGTAAAAAAAAAGAACTAGGCACGCTGCTGGGTATAACTTCACTTAAAGAGAAAACAAATGCAATCAAAAGAAAAGTTTCTTTAATAAAGGAATGTATAAGGAAAATACAAATTATTAATCAACAATATATAGAAACTGTTTAGTGTAACATCACAGCACCACATAAAATTTTCATATAATATATGTAGGTATTTTTTTATTTTATAATGTTTACATTAATTGGTGTGATGTTTGTTTATATGTAAGTGTTTGTCTCACTATACACATGTATAGATTGCAATTAATAAATGGACCTCAAGAACAAATGCTCTAAATGTGCCCCTCTGCACATTGGTTCATCAGTCGACATTGTTGTGCCAGGTCTAAATCTTCTTGTTTCAATGATCCTCTTATACAAGTGTGAGTGTCCTTAGAGTGCTGAGGACACCCACAAGAGAAACATGCATGTTGACTTTTAGGAAAACTCTTACACTGGCCTTGAACCGCCGCTTTGCTCCTCACTACTGCTACCCACTGCTGCAGAATAGCTAGACATTGTGCAAAATTTACTTTCTTAATTATTTATTTTTTGTGCCACATTATCAAAGCACCATACAGTTCTCACTTTGTTGCATTTCTACAGATTAACCATCAATCTACAGTAGAAGCTAGCATGTTTTTATGTGTGCAAAGCATCTGGGTTAATCTCATATTAGTCAACAAGGATCATTCTCACAAACAGCCTTAGTCTTGTTTCACAGAACTATGCTCTAAATTAAATGCATGGCGTCAATGGATTAGTGTGTATCAATATAGAATTTGTTTTATTAAAAAAGTAAAGAAACTTTGGAAAAATAAATTGCTTTATCAAACTATCAGTAAAAAATATGAATTCCTGCTGGGTTCTGAGAATCTTCTCAAATTGTGTCTAGACTCCCTGAGAGCAGGGACATTGTCATAAAGTTTGTCCAATAAATTCGGAACTAATCACAACCTGGTGAGTCAGTTTACGTTATTAAGTTTTCAACTCTACAATCTTTACTTTCTGCTCTGAAAGCTGCCCATCACTTGCAGAGCCCCGTCTCAATTTAGTGTCTACATGTAGTGCATTGTATATATTAATGTTATTTTGGCTGTCCTGTGGTTTGCATTACTCAGTCGCACATTCTTCACCCATTACATTCAGTGTATCTACCAGTTCCTCTGTTTTACTTTCAAACTGAAATGTATTTATTTGGGTAGGACCAGCGGCTTTCTGGAACATCTGTTGCAGGACGGGTAACAGAGTAAACAGTATGTTTTATATTAAGATTTTACCTCAGAATAAGCCTTATCTTATGCAAAAATAATAGGGAGTTAAATATGCTTTGTAAGAAGATTAGGTCATCTGGACCCCCACCCATCCCCTCAGACATACGCTCTCTACATTGAGAGCCTGGAGATGTAATCCAGATTCATAATCCAATGATTCTTACAAGCTGTTTTGTGGCATTAAATACAGGGTATTTGTGTTGATTTAATATCATTCTAATCTCCTTTAAACTGCCAGTTGCTGTCTGGTTCATAGCCATCTTGTTTATTGCTTGCTCTCTACTTTTGACTGTAGGCTGAGAAGTTAAACCTGAGGAGTCCAGAGGACACGGGTGCTGGTTCTGAACCGCCATTGCATTCGCAAATGTGACAGATCCAGAAACAGATTTATAAATTGATAAATAAATACACTTATAAGTAAGGTCTTTTAGCTTTAAAGTTTTCGAATAACATTATTATTTTAAAAAAAAATACATTTACATAAGCTAATTTTGTAGCAGAGACTCTCTTGTTTTGCAGAAACGTTTGGAAACTCCAGTACAGATTTTTATTAGACTGTTTTTTCCAGCTATTGCTGACAAAAATAACTAATTTATTTAATTTGATCGTTTTTTTATTGATAGATTTGATTTTTACAGTTACTTGATTGAATTAAATTTCTTAAAATACAGCAGATAACATTGTTGAGGTATGTATATGTATGCATTGTTTGCTTTTCCTTTAAAGAATGAACAAATAAAAAGTAGAATACTAGTTTTATATGAATTTCATTTGGGAAAAAAAGTATGAAATATTCAATTTATTAATTTATTTCTAGTACTCATGCATCTTGTGGTGAGATTAAATGGTTCTCAAATTATATGGGGAATTTACTTTTAAAATATACTTAAAACATGAAGTAAAAGGTTTACACAGCTTGCTGAATACAAATCAATCCAACAGGTGGTTCTGAGAAATTTATCCCAGAAGCATTTCCAGTCAATAGTACTTCGACATAATTGAGTTGTCATAAAGCTTAGGCTGATAATTGTCCTTGCTGTTTTTATTTAGTTTTATTATAAGTGGATTCTGCTCCTTGAAGATTTCTCCAGCACTTCGACTTGCACGCCCAATATTATTAGTCGCTATGAGTTCAGCCTGCGCAAATCTGTTAATGCATAAGACCATAAGAGCTTCTTATGTTCCAAGCCAGGTCAGAGTGAAGACACATCAGATTAATATTTGATCATGCAGAGGGGCTCTTAATCAGATTTGCTTATTCCCTCAGCTGAGTGCTCTGCAGCAATTATCATAATTGTTGCGCTAAACATGCTTGTCTTTACGGCTGCCGGCTGGACATGAGCGTGTGCCGTGAGAGGGGGATTCCAGCACCAAACCCAATTAATGCAGGATGGATGGCTGGGCATGCTGAGGGAGAAGGAGGATGTAGGGGAGAGGAGTGGGAGGGCCGTGGGCAAGGACCACGTCCAACCCACAGCCCAGGGCTGCACAGTCGACGCAAACCACCTGGAGTTCCTCGGCCAGGATCTCCCAGTGCATTAATCCATCCCTGGCTGTGCCATCTACGCCTGCAGTTGCGAGGGAAATCAGAGCTGCCTCAGGAAAATGAAGATTTCCACCAACAAGTGTCATTTTCATTGAAAAATGTGTAAATATCCTGCTGGAACTTTTTCTTATCATCCAGTTCATGTTCTGTCTTCTCTCCTCTGGCCTGTCTGTATCTCAGTGTATGAGTGACAGCACATGGAAAAATTTATTTAAAATGCAGATGAGGTGATGTTAAGTAGAATGAATGAATCATTTATTTATTTATTTACTTTAGCTTAACTAAATATGGCTATCAGTTTTACATAAAACTTAAGATCCAAAAAGTTTAATCAGATTCATTAGAAAGACTTTTAAAAAACTGGCTGTAAGTTAAACAGGTTAATGCATACATGAAATATTTAAATACACTAAATGATTAAACAAACCGGTTTAGGTGATATCTTTAGAAAACATAGGGAAGAGTATGACCTGATTATTTTAATAAGAATGGGTAACATCAACATCTGTTAAAATTGATTATACAGTTCTGCGCTATACTACATTATAGTAGTTTCCTGCTTGAAGATCATATAAATTATATTAATTAATTAATTTATTGATAAAAACATTAATTAAGAAGAATAGTTAACTTTTGAAAAAACGGAAAACATAAAGAATGTTATAAAATTATAAAAACTGGTCCTAAAGAGAAGATTTAATCATTTTGTTAGTTACTTCATTTTAATATAAAGACTTGTTGCTTGCCCTGTATGCAGCATACACACATTTCCTTGTGTGTATGAGAGTCACATTTTCAAAATAAGCTTTTTTCCCCCCACCAAATAAAAATATGGTTAATGTTATTAAAACATACATGTCCTTAAATAGATACAATACCCTTTTAACATGAGTAATTTGTAAAATTTGTTCAAAAAGTGCAGGGATCTTGTTAAGAAAAATGCCCACCATTCTTTCTCAAAACCATTTTGATAGAAACATTTGACTTATATATTGTTCATACATCAAACAATAAAATAACCAAAGCAAAACTGTGCTCTGTGTCATTTTGATTGTCGTCTCATGAATATGCCGTACGCTAGCCAGTTTGTCATAAGTGTGTCTATCAAACAAATGAGCCTGTGGACCACTTCTGTCTGTATGAAAGTCATCTATCCCGCTGGAGGCATGGCTCTGCACAAAGAAACACTAGGAGAGATGGTTCCCCATTAATCTATGTTGACTGGCTGGAAATTGCATCTTTGTAATGAGTATTAGGTGTGCATCTACATGAATTAAAGCTGAATGAGCCTCTGATTGATTGCCTCGTACCAAATGACGCTCCTTCCCATGATCATTATTGTTTAAAAGTGACTAAATCATATCGGGATGATTAAAAGTCTTTGCACTGAGAGGAAGGAAGATAAAGTAAAGACGCAAAGTCTGAGAAATAGTGTGTCTATCCCCAAATCCTGTTTATAGAGTTCTGGCTTCTTAAAGCTGTTCAGGATGTGGATTTCTGGTCAAGTACGAGGCTGCAGTTGGATCAAAATAAACATTTCTGCCAAGATGAGAGACCATGAAGGAATTAGATAAAGATGTATTGCTTCCATAATTTCTCATTGCACCGCACTGACATAAATTTCCACTATCTCAAACTTTCATAAAAGGATAAGCATGATAAATTTTCATGGGCTTTATTTATGGCATTTGCGTTACATCAGACACCATTATCACTTCAGATGTCACGCAGCTCCAGTGGTATGTTATTATTATTGTCATGATTTTTCTTTTTTCTCACCGAACTGACCACATGAAAGGTCTGCGAGGGGAAAAAGAGAGCACAGGCACCATTTGAAGTCGGGGCCAAAAAGTCCAGGTGTTTTTACAGGCATTGTGGCATTTATGTGGTCTAAACTATATCTCTCCAGTCACCCACACAAAAGAGCTAAACATCCCTGCCAGGTATTCACTTACTTCATAAAGTACATTCAACTGTGGGGCAACAGATTTGCTAGAGTTTGAGTCTCAGCCATAAAATCTGGACTGTTTGGACTCCCACTTGACTGGCATGTTTTTTAAAGGGCCCCACACATCCAACAACTTTGCAGATCACATTGCAAATGTGGATGTTCACGCACCAACATTTCACTCTCACCATTTTCGAACTTCCATATGTACGATTATAATGTGTCATGAAACGACCCATTACTGTTTCAAAGATTAATTGAAACTGCTGTTTTGCTGGGCATAACTCGGCATATCTGGGGAAAACTCTGCCTTTTAGAGGCGGCTTCAGAAAAAGAGCAGAGCTCGTCACCTTGTATCTCGACATATTTACTGTACCTGGACACACTAATGCCCCTCAGTAATGTCTTTCTGGTAATTATACTGCCAAGCACCCTGTTGGGGTAATTATACTAAAAACACCCTCATTAGCAGCATCAAGATGAAAATCCCCAGAAGCCTCACCATCTTCCCCTACGTGTACACTTTGAGTGCCAGCTACTCTTCTGTTTTGCTTTTGTTTTCTTGCTCTACAGAGTGTTGTATTGTCATACCACTTCTCAACATGTCTGCACTCTTCATCGTTGTGAAATATGTTTTCTTTATTTGCTGGAAGCAGCGCTGTCTCTTAAAATAACCTGAAGCTCATCAGTGCCCTGATTTTCTCAGCTGCTTCACTCAAGATTGAACCTATTCGTTTGAATGAAGAATGCCGACAAAGCAAACAGCCTGTTACTAATCTAGAGGGTTTAAGCAACAGAACTGATAGCTCATAGCAAATATACAATGGCTAATGTAGGAAAATTGTAAAATTAGCTTTTTTATAACAATTCCCAAGTTAAGACTTTGAATCTGAAGTCTTTATTTGGCCCTTTGACAAACTGTTATGGCATATTTATTACCATAAAGCGATGGAAAAGTACTTTGAAATTCAAATACACATGCAGAAAAAATGATTAGGCCACCTTGTTTTTTTCACCTTCTTCTTCATTCACTGTGTAAAAGCAACATTTTTGGCAGTACACTATTATTGTTATCGATGTAAAAACTTCAGTTATTTAGGTTATTATCAAGAAAACCATGGGCAATGTCTAGATAACTTAAATTAAACTCCTATGAGCTGTTTTTGTTGTTATCATCATGTTTGTCCAAACAAATATACCTTTAATTGTACCAGGCATTTAAAATTAACAAGAAAATGAGAAAACAAGGGAGGTCCAATCGTTTTTCCCTCGACTGTGTGATACATACAGAATTAAATGGCCAGGACCACCAGTGCTCCTTTTCAATCTTATGGCTTCATTAAAACTTAACTTTGTAAAAGCCTGAAATTCTGTAGCTATCCTGAAATATGAGTGCTAGAGTTTCATTTTACCCATAAATGTTTTGCAGAAATTTGTGGAGTGAAATTGCTGAATATTTCAGACCAAACATTTTTTCGAGAACGTATTTAAGAACAGCAACTAACACCATAGTGGTGTGTTTTTGCCTCCTTCATGCAAAAGCTTATGCACTGTAACAAACCAAAGGCAACAAAATTATATTATTCCCAAGCCCTGCACTGTCTGGCAATTTGCTCCCTTTAAATTATTCAGAGGCAAGGCATTTTTCATGTCAGCAACTGTGTGTTTTCCAGTGACAAAGCTAGCTTCACCTAATAGTTTCACTGCGTCTGCCGTTTTATGACTGACATAGCAATAAGCTGATTGTCTAGATATTTATGTCATCTGCAGCTACAAGATAATTAAAGTATATAAATTAATCAAGCGCAATTAATTAGAGGCTTTATGTTCACAGCAGTACATCTTTGCATGTATAATTTATATTTATTGATTTGTTTGGTTTCATTAGCCTATAAGATAACAGTGCAAATGCATTAAGAGAGGAAAATGCACAATTAGCATGCGGTAAAGGCTGCTGGTAATTGATACATCAGCGGGCACTCCCTGCAGATATAAAGCTGTGTAAACTGTCATAAGCAGTTACGATCGATGACTGATATTTTGCACCATATCTCTCGCTTGATTAATGATGTTTTTGAAAGCAGCCCCCCCGCTTAATGGGACCCTGATAGGCATGCAGAATTTATTGTTTAATCAGGGGAAAGAATTTATTGCAGTCCAGAACCAGTGTCCTCGCTGGTGGAAATGTATGATTGGTCTCTGTAAGTGCTATGGTGATGTTATTTGCTCCCGTCAGCAGCCAATATGGCTGAGCATTAAGAGCTTTGTGCTTCCCAGTTGATTTTTCATTGACTGTGCTGCCATCGTTCATCACTGGCTGCTTTCTCTCGGTTCTGCAGAGCTGAGAAGAAGGCGAGCTGGGTAGTCGATAGCAGCCGCTGTGTTCACAGCATTCCAGTGTTTCCTGCAGGGCTAACAGTGTGTAAAACTGTGCTCTGAGTCAGAGAAATACTTATTTCCCTGTTAATGAGGCTGTATCTCTTGAACAGTGTTATTGGAAGTAAATCTTTGGAATGAAATTCTGATGCAGATTTCTTTATCTTACATTTCAAACTATGATAAAGAAAACCAAGTTTGACTGTTTTTTACATTTATCAAAGATAAAACACAAATATTGATTCAAAAGAAGTATTCAAAGCCTTTGAGTATGCAGTAGTGTGACTTGGTGCATCTCTCTTCTGTCAGGGGTCCTTTAGATGCCTCTACAACTTGACTGGACCATAATTTAAATCATTGGACTTAATTAAGAGGGTACACATTTGTCTATACGAGCTCTTAAAGTTGTGTGGAAAGAATTGTCTGCAGACGGACTCATGTCGACTGTTATGTAGTGTAAATTTCCAGCAAAAACAAAGTATTCAGGAAAAAAGGGTCTTGTTTATACAGGAAACCAACATGCTAATAATCATTATGAATGGGTTCCAAATTTCTTTTGTCAAGATAAGAAAACCTTACAGGACAACTGTTGCAGCAGCGCTTCATGACTCAGGACGATACAGTACGGTGAGTTACTAGAGAAACAACTGCTAGAAGACATCTGAATGACTGAAAAGTAAAAGTAGTGCGCCTGATACCATGAACAATGCATGGTAGATCACAGAGTCATACATGGTGATGGTTGTGTCATGCTTTGGGGATGTTTTTCTAGGAGTGGCAGCTTATGTTTGCTCATGTTTTTAGGTTGAGGTGAGACTTAAATTTTTCCAAAACAAGAACCTTTAGCTTATCAACGGAAAAGCAAAGGAGCAGCTTTAGAAAACTGAACGTTCTTCAGTCACCAGTCAGAGTCCGGAAATGGGACCTGAAGTAGAACATGTGGTGACTTTGCAAATATCTGAACATTGATGCCCTCCTTTCAGACTGGCTGAGCTTAAACTTTTCTGCAAAGAATGAAAGTGAGGAGTGTTTAAGGTTGTAGAATCATTTTCAAAAAGACTTGATGCAACCATAAGTACCAGTGATGCTTTGCATACTTGAGATATGAGATATCCCAAGTATGCAAACCATCTAATTGGACTAAATCAGCCTTCTATTTTTGATGCATTTGGCCACTGTTAGGCTTTGCGTATAAAATGACGAAAACTTGAACCAGGCTCAAAATGTCCAGCTGTCACTGTGACTATTTTATTTAACGGCTGAAATGGCTACATGGACATCAAGGAGTAGTACCATTTACAATGATGTGGTAGGAGCACATAAAATTCGTAGCTCCTGTTTGGTGGTGCTGACATATTTTGAGAATGTTGTCACTACATGTTGCGTCATTGATAATTCATGTGGCTGTTGCAATATAATTACTCTAAATAGGATGTGGGCTTTATGGGCACCACATGTTGCTGTCTGGGAACAGCTTCTGTGTATTCCTGCTCATGTTGAAGTGGATTTTCTCTCTATTTCGGTCTCCGTTCCAGATTCAGGAGACGAGGGGCGAAGTGAGTGGCTTCAAACCTGTGTAAAATTAGGCAAGATGCCGGAGATGTATAATGTTTTGTATACTGTGTGGAAAACAACACATTTCAGGAGCTGCATCCTGCAGCTGGTTTCCAGACACACGTGCATTTTTGCCCCATGTCTCAAGCAATTTCCTCCCCTCATGTCACTGTGAATATGTTCAGCGACACCGCCCCCTGTTTAGGGTTGCAGATATGTTCTGCAGCAGAGGAAGAAGCCATTTGGCCTCTGGTGATGTGCTTTAAATCAGGATCTTTCGTTACACCTGCGGGTATCTGGTCTCACTTCCGAGCTTTAGGGGATTTCTTGAGATATTGTGTTGGAAATTACTTCTTTTTTTATTTACTAAGATATTCACACCCTTCCTCTTTAATTTAACAAGAATTTGACTAAGGTAGCATGCACACACATAGATGATGACTCATGTCTTCCAAAACAAGTAGTGAGAAAATGGCTTTTCAGGGGGAACATGAGCATGTTGGGTAGTAGTTAGTGCATAATTAAAAAGAGGGGTTTTGTCACGAAAGTAACTGTAAGAGAAACCTTTTGACCTTCCCGCCTCCCCCATCCTGAACCCAGGGCTGCGATAACAGCTGGAGATGTTTGGAGCTCGCCTCTCTGTGATCCTCACATCTTGCAGTGAGAGCTGGAAGAGAGGTGGGCCGCGTGATAGCGGGACCATATTGACACTGCTGGATCGTCACAGCCTTAAACCCACAACAGGCTATCTGATTTCCTTCTTAGGGATCCCCAGAGAGTGAAAGCTTCCATTTTTCTTAAGTTGTGTATAAGCAAACTGCAGGATCTGGCTGGGAGGTCAAATCAATTTCTGCTATTTATTACATAGAAATGTGACACTCCGTCTTAAATGCTCTCATCCCAAGTGATTTAGCCTCGTGTCTGTGTTGTGTCTGCAGAGTGTCCTGGCGTGTGTACTTGTGCATGCCAGCGAGGTGAAGAGCACTGCTTTTTACGACCATTGTGCCAAATTGTCTTCTTTCTCTGGCTCGTCTCTTGTAAACAAAGATGGGTTAATATGCTCTTTGAAGACAGTTTTATGTAAAGCTTTTAGCCCTGGTGTATGTATCATATTTACTGTAAGTACACTTCAAACACGGGGGCAGGCTAATGCAGCGAGAATGAGTAAGGATGGTAGTCATGCTCAGGTCAAGCCTTGAACACACAGTGCCTAAATATGATCGGTATCGCAAGCTCACGCTTTGATGCTTGTTCAGGTTATGTCTGTGTTCAGTTGTTCAAACAGAGCAGGAGAACAGGACAGCGACACAGTCATTCGTCCCCGAAGGGGGGATGCAATCCTATTTCTGTGGGAAGCAGAGCTCTGTTTACTGCGTGACAATGTGATATTGTGGAGCTCATGCTGTCTTAATTGGAAACAGTCTCACCCCACAAAAAGGTGCATAAGACCACTGATTTTGTGAAGCAATCTCAGCCCTCCCCTTTCCCACCCCCACCCCCCCATCACCCCCTTCTCCTGCCTTCCCTCTGAAGAGCAGCAGAACCCCCTGAAGCATTTCCTTAATCCTCCGGAAGATCATGCTCTCCACTAAATATGGTACCTGTGGACAAACAATGGATTTTCCATAATAATAAGTTGAAGATTTCATTATGAGTGGCTAATGGATGGACAGGTCTGGGTCTGAGCAGATATACAGAGAAGCTTTCTTTTGATCAGCTGCACAGGGTTAATCCATGGTAAGAAATAATGGAGGTTTAGAGAGTTGGGGCGGGGGGAGAAAAGTATTGAGCTGGGCTGAATTTACAGCCGAGAGGGCTCAGTAAAAGGATGATTTTTAGAGCCTCTCGCTGTGTATTGAAGGGAAGACTGTCTGACAAGTCATCAATGAGCCCTGGCGCTGTACTAAACTAATGAAAGCTGTATTTGATCTTCTTCGAAGAGGTTCAATACCTCTCCTGCTATTATTTAAGTCCTCAGCTTCACCCAAACCTGTTTCCAGATCCACCAAAATCATTAAATTGCACAGTGAACTAAACTGTGTTTGTAAGTATTGGATGAGGAGAAAATATCCAAACTGCTTATAGTGTATCCCTGTTGATTGCATCTGGTATACACTTCCTGGCTTGTTCAGTGCCTGTGTGTTTTTGCTTGGCTATGTCCAGCTATTGTAGCCCAAGAGCTTCTATTTCTGCTCAGTTAACAAGTGCTGGATATACATGCAGTTTTTGTTATGCACGTAGCATTTACTATCTTTCTACTTTATTTGGTCATCTTGTGTGGTCCGCTCACTTTAGTGACACTTCATGTGTGCAGTCGAATGCGAATCAGACTATAGGACAGCACTTGATGTATTTTATGTGTGTTTTGACCTTGTCTGTATTTTACCATTCTGCCCTCCAAGGAGGCCACCTGGGAGTCAAACTGTTTTCACCGAATGCCATATCTTATCCCCCTGCCCTATGATTGAACAAAAACACTAACCCTGCTGCCACCTATATTATTTTCTCATTGAACCAAATAAAAATTAAAGCTGGCTGTTGAATTTATATTCATTCCCAAATGTTAAGGGGCCACCCCGTCTGCTCTTGAGAGGAAAGCAGGATGAAAGATTTGGTCTGAGCCTGTGCCAAGGAACAGGGCATGCGTCATCTGCAAACATCAATGATGGGGCTGCACCGCAAGCAAAACAGCCCATCCTTGCACTTGAACTGCAGTGATTCAAGGTTATGTTAACTGAAACATGTTGAAGCAATAATATAAACACCATGATAAACCAGCAGTTTGGAAGATTTCAGTAATAAATCTGGCCAGAGGGAGGCCTGATTGAAATTTGTGATGACATCAAGTGGTTGTTAGTGTAAAAGTCTGCCATTATGCATCTGTTCGACATTGGGGTTCACTGCAGCAGCCTTAAGGATAATATTTGTGTTTGTGGCAATTTAAAAAAACAAATTTAAAAAAAAGAAACAACAAAACGAAATGTATGTTTTGATAATGCTTTAAAATGTTCTATTTTTATTAATTAGACTTATACAATGTATACTTTTAACGTTCATCAATAAGAAAGTACAAGCAGTGGCTGTTGTTACTGATGAGACCGGATATATTCGCATCTACAAAAAGACAAAAACTATCAAAATGATATCACGTTGCAATATTGTCTGAATTTTGAGGGATTAAAAAAAAACAAAAAACAGTGAGAACATTTTATCATTAGCTAATATGAAAATTCTCGGTTTTACTGCACAGTGGTTGCCTTTTTCATCCGATGAGGTGAACTCCAGGCAGAAATTAAACAAAATGACTTCAGAAGATGTTCTGTGACTTTGACTCATGAGAAGCTGAATGAGAAGCCGAGAGAGAAGGAAGAAGACAGTTGAAGATGCAGGTGAATGAGGAGACACGTAGAGACAAACGCTAGAAAGAGGGCAGCAGAGTGTGTTCTAACCATGCTGATCGAGAGAAACGCATGGTAGAAGAGAGAGCTGTTGGGGATAGGCCTGCTAATCCACACATATATATTCTCCTAATTAATCCTGATTACCACTTTTTAATCGGCCTGCTAAGGCTGCCCTGGAATAAAGTGACACTTCCTAATGAATTAAACCTGCAGTTTACAATTGGAGGACTGCTCTTTTTTGTCTTTCTCTTTTCCTTTTTCCCAGCCTCCTGTATTTGTCCCGTGTGGGAGCCTCCAATCTGTCAGTGGCGTGTGGTCTCACTCCATGCTAGTTAACTGCAAAATACTTAGGTCACACCTGTGCCCTTTTAATTTGGTCTGGCAAATCAGTGAGGCAAGTGTTGTGAAGAGAAAGATCAATCCAGCTGCCCCCACTGTTCCATATTTGTAGGATTCAGAGGTTTTTTATTTCAGAGGAATGCCTCACATGGCTTTAGTCATATTAAAGATGATGGATTTTATCTCCACCAAATCTGTCTCCTTGTGAGCTGCTGTGGAATTTATTTTACCCTTGCTGGCCACGGAAACAGTGATCAACCTTAACCCTTTGGCCAGTCCAGTGTCTAATCCAATGCGATGCGCATTTAGTTGTCGAAAAAGTAAACAGATAGATTGCTGACCCAACTTTTACTTCCGGGTCAGTAGCAGCCAGCGGCCAAGCGGTCTGAGACCGCAGCAGTAATGAAGTCTGTCCCCCTGCGGTCGGGCCCTCTGCCTCCCTTATTTGAGTGGTCCATCCCTGGGAGATGGGATCCTGTGATGCAGTGATTGTTTCCACAATTAGGTGGGCAGAGGAGTGAAGCGCAGCTCGTGGATCCCTCCCATAGATTCGCTCCCTCAACACAACCTGGGCTGAAAAACAATAGCTAGCTGTCGCCCGTCGGCTGATGTGCCTTTGATCAGCCAAATGAAGGCCGCTGGCATTTCTCATGGAGTGGAGATTGCTTATCGATCTATATCAAAATATTCATGCTAATCCCGGGCAGTGGAGACTATTTTCAAGCCGGGTTAGCAATCAGAGCTGCCGTCCTGTCTGGAGCAATTCGCTGAGCTGGGAAGTCTAATCAGCTCATGGTCCTGCAGTCAAATGCACTTTGCTGTTTAAATTTGGACCTCTGACATTGATGGAGGAGTCCAGAGAAAGGTGTTGACAAACCAAATTGTTTGTTCCAGCACTATTTTGCTAGAGATCAAGTCCAGAGTAATGCGCAGTGAATTTGTTCATTACTAGCGCAGGTTGGAGAGGAGAGGGCTGAGGTTTCACCCTCACTCCGCTGGAGAAGGGCTAGTGTTTCAGGGTTGGAAGGAGGGGGTGGGTGTATGCATGTGTTTAGGTGTATGATGTGTGTGTGTGTGTGTGTGTGTGTGTGTGTGTGTGTGTGTGTGTGTGTGTCTGGGTATGTTTGTGAGGTTTGGAAGGGTTTTGTGAGAAGACTGTGTGATAGGATCGCATTTTAAAGGTTGAAAGCATTTGAGGAACACAATCCACAGACTGTGGGTTCACTACTTGATTTCTATTACTACGTAATTAAAAAAGAGAGAAAATGTTTTAAAATGAAAAATATAGCAAAGCTGGTTATATGAAAGCTAATGCCTTTAATATAATATAAAAATAGAAATGCTTAACTGAATAACTAAATCTTCTTGGGGGTGTGTGCATGGCTTTCTTGATCACAGATTATGTTTCCTTACTTCCTCTGGAAAAAGCCCCTCCCTTGTGCATTGACGCAGGGCATTCTAAATCTGTCCCAATACGTTAATACTGTCATGCAATTATTGTGAAAAGAAATCTGTGAAGAAAAAGCATTGCCAGAATGAAGAGATTATCCTGCTGGAGGGTTGAAGGGCTAATGTCTTGCCATATGGCCCAGATTGTAATGTGCAGTGTCCTGCTTCAGGGTCAATCATACATCAAGTATTAGTGTCAGGTGGGGATTAATGCTTAATGTTCCTTTACCTCCAACATAGTTCACTGTACTCTACCTGACTCCAGTTTCTGTCTCGACATGATGTATTTCCCTTTGCCAGGTAACAAACTGGGGGAAAAGTGGGCTTTGTTGTTCATGGTCTCAAATATAAAAACTTAATCAATCTTCCCACGTAGGACAACATTGAAATTGTGGTTATTCTTATTTTGCTCTTATTGATTTTAATACCATGTAACCAGGGGAAAACAGAAGATTCCTCCCCTTTGTCTGCTCAGCAGCTTCTCTGAAAACGTCTTCCTGCTGGCTGTTGCTGCGGAAACTACTGATTAGCGAGATTATTGCCTCTGTTGGCTGATGCAGGGCCATACGTTTTCCCTGAAAGTGATTTACCCCACACTTACAGCTTGTACACACCAAATTCAGAGATGTTTCTGCATGCATAATCAAGATTTATTCTCAGTTTCCACTCTGATTTTTAGCTCATATGGACTGTTATTATTCATCTGATGTAATGCACTCATATGTAAGCGAAACAAAAAGCTATAATTTGATGCAAAGTGGAGCTGGTAAAGCATGACCGTATATTATTTGATTATTGTTGCAGTTAAAAGCATCTTAGTTTCCTAGCAACACTTTTCTTTGTCTTTTTTATAGGAATTGGTGTACAGTATTTGTGTGAGATGGTCATTTCCATGGAATGTGCAGTTACCTCAAATGGCTTGCTGTCCCCGGTCACTCTTCGTCACCTGGTACAGTGTTAAGCCAAGCCCTGGCTAAGGCATTAGCCTAAATGACTATAGAAGTAATTAACCTCATAATCCCTTTTTGACTGATTAGAATTGACAGGTTGTTTCTCAATTTACATGAATGCCTGTTATTATAAATCTCCTCAAAACAAAGTGGCAAGCACAAATGTCAAGGGGGGGCAAAACATATTGTGTATTGTTACCTTGAAAAATGTGTTAATGGAGAAGGTTGCTTAGGGGGAGGGTGTGACATGGTTAGGTGAGATATTTCTGTGGATGTGTGTGTGAGAGAGAGATTCACATATGTCAGACGGCAGGATGTAAGGTGCAGGTGTCGCCAGGCTTTGGTGCTGCTTGTCACCTTGTGAATAAACAGCAGTTGTTGGTTGGGGAAGGCGGGACTGATTCATGCGAGATTGGCGGAACATGGCAGATGGATGTACTTTTTCATATGTGTAAATAGTCGCGGCTAGCTATTAACATACCTCTGTGCAGATGGCAAACTGTAATAAAGTACAGGCGATAAAACAAGCCTCCTCGTCGATGGCTGACGCCCAGCCGATGTTTGTTCATTTTTACATACAGTGCAATATGTTCTGTAGCACAAGGGCACAATAACTAGTGGGGATATTTAGGAGTGCTTGTTGTTCCTGAATAGCAAACAGTTTTAATGTGGCAGTAAAAGTCATTTGATTTGTTTTGGTTGCACAAACCAGAAGTTAAAAACTTAAATTTGTATTCCAAATGCACTTGTTTCACATAATATTTGATCCCATGAAAGGCACATATACATGTGTGTATATATATATATATATATATATAAAATATTTAAAATAGAAAATCAGCGTAAGCCAGTGGTACAGTCACAGAGAAGTACTTATATGTTGGATCATGGATGTGCGCTGACGTAAGAGCCACTCTGGGCCACAGCTGGTTCCTCTCCAACTAGATGATCGGCTCCTTCCTGACTCCAGAGACCAGAGGAGGAGGCAGAAATCCCAGACAGCGAACGAGAGCGGCAGAGCCAGACGGGTGAAAAAAAGGGAAGAGAAACATTTTAGAAGCTGGAGTTGCGATGGAGAGAAAAAGTGGGGGTGCACAACATTGGTGTCCAGATGCATTGATACCACTCGGCATGGTGATTTGTGTCTTCAGAGCTGTGTGCTTGCATCTGCGGGGCCCAAGGACTTGTCTTCTGTCTGCATGCTGGTTGTGGCAGCCAGCTGTCAGGGAAGAGAGGGTAGTGTGGAGGGGGGGAGGCCAGGTGAAAGGAGGGCCAACGGCAGACAAGCACTGGAGCCAGCGCTCGCTCACCCCAAATGAATGGTGACAAGAGCGCAAGAGCCATTGATCCACTGGTCAAAGCATCCCTAAGGCTGCAACCTAATGTGCTGAAAAAAGAAACATCAGCCCCAGTTGGGGCTCTGGGAGAGAGACAATCCTCATCGGATGAAACGCACCTTACACACAATGTACAGGAGATCAATAGAGAGAGCTGGTGGACGTGGTCATTCAATACATTTGCATCCATTATTTGCGAAAAATCGCATGAGGAATTATTTGTCAAGCAACATAAAGATGTAAGAAAAAGTAAGTCCAAATGATAAATGTAGCATTTCTACAGATATATAACCATCAGCCTTTAGATTAATCACATTTATGACTACTTTTGTTTGCCATGAAACTGGTCTCTTACTTTTTTTCACTGACAATTTTTCACCCCAGTTTCTGACTGAAAACCTTTGGTAAAAAAGGTAACTTCACACATTTCCAATTCACAACTTTCTCCAAAGACACTGAATCATACTCCAGAGCTAAAGTACATGTGTCAACAAACACGTATGCACCCAAAAATACACGTGAGATGCAAAGGAGGGTGTAATATAAGACACTCCGCAGACAGCTTGCAAGCATAAAACATCAGAGGGGATAATTACCTGATCCGGTCCACCTGGCTCTGCACTACTCATTTCTCATGAAAAGAAAAAGAAGAAAAAAAATACATGAATACAAAAACATTCTCTACAATTAGTTTTCACCACGAGCGCTTGAAAATTCATCACTTGCACTTTTAATGTTGAGTTGAGTCCTTGATGAGGGGATTTGGGTCTTTCTCGGTGCTGTGACACTTGATTGGCTGGTGTAACCCGAGCCACGCGGCGCAGCAGAGAGGGGTCCTCTGTGGGTGTAGCGCCAAGCTGATTGATTGGTGATACAGGCTGAGGGAGATGATTGATTGATTGAGGTTGGTTAGGTGACAAACAATGCAGCTCCTAGCCCATCAAGGTGCAGCCCTGTCAGTGGCAATAATCCCTGATTGCCTCCGTTCCCTGCCCACCATCCCCACTCCCTGTCTACCTCTTCATCCACCCCCTTTGGGAGTAGACATAAACAGCCCTACCTGTCCATGCACAAGCACGCAACCTTCTCACGTACAAACAGGCCAGTACGTTCCAATGCAGATGTTCAGAACTCCAGCATTAAAACGACCAATGGTGAGATTAGCAGTTGCGTTTCCTCTACTGGCAGCCCAGCTCTGGTTAATATCAGCAGTATAAGCAAATAGCCCGACTTTTTATAAGCCCCACACCTGCATATGTGTGTGTTTGTCTGTGCTGTGTTTTTATAGAGAGAGAGAAGAGCAGCCAATGGCCACAGGCCTCTCACGGATATTATTCACATTACTATCGATTCTGAAAAATTAGTTGCCAGGATATCCCTGCGAGATTGCAGAGATTATCAGCTTCAACTTCAAATACTTCCCAGATTCGGGTAGAACGCCACACAGCATGCGTGAGCCGGTGAATGCTGTCTCAGGGCAAGAGTCAGGGGCTGCTTTACACTGGCCAAAATTAAACATATTGGTTTCTTTCTCTTACTGTACGCATGGCTTACACTCAGTCTAGCTATTATCCATTGATTCATCTGATAATAATATTTTTTTTAATCATAATTTCATTAAGGCCTTTACAACATCATTTGTTTCTGATTTAACTAATTCAAGATTTCAAGTTTGTTTCCTACATGTCTGACAGCCTGCCCCGAGGCTCTTCCGCTCAATGTGGGCCGGTTGGCAGGTCTGCTCTGCACATTTGGTTCATGTCCCACGCATTTCCTATCTTGTGGGCATCACAGGCATTTTGCTATAATTGCAAAGCGTTCTCCGAATGAGTGCAGCTTATTTGTATGTTTGTTTGCTTCCCTGCTTGAGCTATTGGTAATCCATTCTTCCTTCTTAGCAGGAGGAAACTCGGGCAGTCAGTGTCTGGATTCATTGAACTGGCAACAGGGTTAGTGCATTATCATGCTGGGTTTGATGTGGAGACATACTTGGCTGGCTTTCCTTGATTACATCAACTTTCTGAGTTGTTCGGAATGATACATTTCCATAAGATGTGGAGTACAAAAACTGTTCAGGAGGAAATAAGATACACTCAGTTTGCATCAAGGAGAACTGTAGCTGTGCGTTGTACAGTGTTTCTCAGCAGTAGTGTTAGAGATTAGGAGTTCTTATCCTCAGGAGGAAAATACATGGATAATCTGTGAGGAGATCAAGTGCACAAATAGCAGATTTTGTTGATAATCCATCTCTGAATAACAAATCTACATTTAGAAACATTAATTGTGGTTGTCCATCTTTATATTCGTTTTGGTGAAAAAGCTGAGCTTTACCCACTAAGAGTGCTGCAGATAAGAGGTTCTGCACATCAAAGCGCTGCGATAACATTGTTTATTATAACTAATACTATGAAGGAACTTTGATTGCTGTTTTTCCAAGATAGAAAGGCCTTGTGAGGACGGGCAACAACTGAGACGTGGAGGGAGTTCAAGGAGCAATAATATAATAATAATTCTGACATAAACAAATCTGAAACATTCAATCTTTTAAGTCCCAGCATCTTATCTTTTAAAGATAATAAATGTTTATGAGTAAATCCCGTGTCCTTGCCATTTCTTTATAAATACACTTAGCGGAATGGAGAAGCATAAGAAGAAACATGCACGCAGTTACACAACTCTTCAACCTTAACCTTACTGTCACTCTTTTTTTTTTCAATGTTTTATTTGAAGACAGAAAATAGAGATTGCTTTATTAAAAGTGGATTTCAGCAATACGCTAATAAAAACAATCTAATCTACGGCCAAAATGAAAAGCATCCTTGGCTTGTGATGAATGCTGATTAATAATGGACATGTAGAATGGTATATACATGGCAAATATATGGAAATATACATCTGTGAATTTACATTTATTAGAGGCTGATGTTGCAGCAGTCATGTACACAGAGTAATCTAGTAATGTTTGAATCTCCTTAAACCAGCAAGTTCTGGCTTGTTCTTGGTGTCACAATTAAGCAGAGACACAAGCAGAGTGCAGCAATATTATAGATCACACCGTAAGTATATTGCCATTAGATTAATATCACTGCTTCCAAAGGTCTTGACAAACTGCCAGAACAGACATTTGTGAAATATGTTTACTAAGTGCATAATTATGGCATTTGTAACCCTCCATGACTCTTAGCACAATATTAACAGAAGAAATAACAGGTTTAAGTACAGTATGTGTTAATGCTATGAAAGCATGTTTAATTGAAATATGACGGGGGGTAATGAAGATTAAATTAAACCCGGAGATAATCGCCTGACACAAAGATAATTGAGTTGCAATCCTCGGGCGAGGAAGAATAGCTCGGGGAGAGGAAATAAATAATCACAGCCCTGTGCTGTAGAGGAATAAGCTTATTTCTCTGTGATGGGAGACATATAAATTCAGCACTCAGATTAAAGAGTGATTAATCAAAGCAGTAATCCACAATTTGAGTGGAATCAGAATGACATATGTCTGCTTTATGTAATTTTCTGTCTTCTCTCAGGGAGGGATTGTCTTGTGAGTGCAAGTGTATTTACTTATTTATTTATTTGCTTCCCTTGGATATCTCTCATCTATCCTCGCAGGATGACATAATAACTGATCCGATTGGAGGTAGACCAAAAAGAGGCTGACAAAATGTTGTTTCTTTCTTGCCCACTTAAAATAACACAGGGGAGCTCTTGTGCTGTCCCAAACATATGGCCCCATGTTAGTGCTTGGGCTGGTTATAAAGGGATTAGAGCCTGCGGGTCGAAGTGTCTCCATGTCAGCGGTGGCACCCCGCTGCATTTCCAAGCCCACTGCACTGCCAAGCACCAGACATTCACATATAAGCTCACACACACGGACACACTCATGTACACTCTGTGACCTACAGGCATACTTTTTAAAATTCTCAGTTTATCTTCAAACCAGGAGGATTTTCATATGTTTTTAAAGCTCTGATGCAAATATTGACTTTGTACCGTGTAATGTGCAAAGTCAGGATGACGATCAGGTTATGATGATTTTCTCATCCTAACCAAACAGTTTTAGTAACACTAACTGACAAGAGCTCGCTTTGGTAACATTAACTGATTTAGAAGATTTGGTTTTCCAAATTTTCTTGACACTTTTAGGAGGAGCTGCATTCGAGAATACAAATATCTGTACAAGTCGGTGGAGACTCAGCAGAGCATACTAGCTAGCCCTCTAGAATTAAGTCCATACAATAACATACAATAACAGTAACATTTTCTGTGATTCATAGCGAGCAAATGTATCTTCTTAGCATAGCTTTGCATCCCTGATATCCTCCCTTGGTTTTGCATATTTTGAGTGAGATTCCAAGAACGAATTCATGTATTAAATGCTAAAGGAATAAATCAAGTTTGTCAGACCAAAATAAAAACATGCTTCCAAGTCCAATAACAAGACAAACAAAGTAAAACCCATTTTGACGGTTATGGGTAATTATACTGATAAAGTTTGTAAACATGCATTCTTTCTACCAGCCAGCAGGGGGCAACTCTGGTAACATAAAATGTTGAATTACGTTGAGATTTTGTCAATTACATACCTATGTATAATAAAAAAGAGATTAAGATTTTTTTTGGTGGGGTTACTTTGTGTTTGGCAAGTGTATACATGCCTAAAATCCTTCATTTCTCACTCAAATGAGCAACACAGTTTGTGATATATGTAATACACCAGTGTTAGCTATTGTCTTTTAGTAAAACAGATTTCTCCAATTTTTTCATTTAACTTTGGTCTAAACCAAATGTGTCCAACTCTGGTCCTTGCCAGCCTCCCCAGAATCCTGCAGGTTTTCAATGTTTCCCTGCTCCAACACACCTCAAATTAACGAGTCATTGTGGAGAGCTTCATAGACTGTTGCATCCTTTTAATTTGAGTCAGGTGTGTTGAAGCACCGAACAATGACATCATGCAGGGCAGCGGCCCTTGAGGACCGACTTTGGGCACCCCTAGTCTAAACTCTGCCAAATTGAGACAACTGGGTTTAAGAATAAGCCAATGGATAACTACAACTGAGTATCAAGCAAATTTAACAGCACAAGAAATCTACAGGATCAGCTCCAGCTTGTGCATGAAAGGTAGATGCAAGAGCAGAAACAGAGGTTGGATAAAAAGTTGCATGCATTTATACAGTATATCTGCTCTAGTTTTGTATATTTGCAAAGTATCAGGCAGCTTTAAAGATATGACTGCATATCACTGATAGCAATGTGACAGCCATGTTCACATCCACCTCTGCTTTCTTTTTCCGTCTGGAACTCCACAAATTGAAAAATATAGATTTTTGGTGTCATGTACTGTAGGTTAGAGGTCATTCAGGCTTTGTGCGCCCAGAGGCCTGTTTCTGAGATGTGAATAATTTAAACTGCGCTTGGGTGGGTGGTGTAGCATTACATCACAAGGAGAATGAGTATGAAAAAGCCAAATTACCAAGGGCATAGGTCACAAGTAGGAATCATCCCTGATTAGTGGTTGCCATGGTGCACAGCTCAGTGTACAGAGAGAAACAAAGACAAGCGTAGCAACTGACCATCAAGTATAGGGAGTATTACGGTATCGTGTAAGAACTAATGAACTGATTTGACAAAGTCTAACCTGTAATTAGGTGTAGTGAGCGTGTCAAAGAGTGAAAACCTGGTTACAAGTCTATCATTTACTGGTTTCACTATGATGGAGAATCCCATCAGATCCAATTGTTGGATGGAATATTATAGATCCCTTTAAGTCTGCCATAATAACACCATTATACTTACTGACAAATAGCCCTGCTGCACTTCATGGTTTTAACTCATCTTTTCTTACATTCAGTACATTCAGTATGCACTGATTGTATGTACTGAAGCTACATCACAAACTCTGCATCAAAAAATGATAAAAGCTCAACGAAAGAAAAAAAGGACATTACATTGGCTGTTTGCTCTTGATGCTGTTGTCTTTATCTCCAGATTTGCTCCGAGTTGGAACAATGGTCATTTTAAGTACCATTTCCTCTTCCTTCCAGCTCGCTGCATGTGGTACACATTAAGCAACTAGCCATTAGGCCAAATATCTCCATATCTTGATTGATGCCTTTTTATTCTGGTCTGAAAAAAAAGCTACAAAGGTTTAAAGATATATTAAGAGAATGTATAGTTACTGTTACTTATTAATAGCATTCAACACAACACATTCAACATAAAATTTACATCGCTCATTAAGAAGTTATTTGAACTGAATCCCTGCAATGCTGCATAACTACAGGACAGGAATGGTCCCACCTCTTTGTAGGTAGGTAACTAGAGACTGCCATAGGGCTGCACGGCGTAAAGGAGCAAGGAGCTGGGAGATAGAAAACTGCTACAGCATGCTAGGTCATAGGAGGAGCCAGGAGGACAGAGAACACTGTTCCCAGAAGTCAATAGCATTGAGGAGGGGCATCAGCTAGCACACCAGCGACCTGCCTTCCCTCCGCCTTCCCAGCTGCTGGGAAAGATGGAGATACCAGCAAATCTGTGTTTGTTCAGCCACTCCACAAATATCCCCTCTCCAGATTGCGTCTGGCTAAGGAAACGGCACTTGACTGGGATTCTGAAATGATTATTGGTGGCAGTGTCCTTCTGGGGCTGCTTTTCTAAATGTGCCAATAAATTTCACATGTCCAGCTTTGTTTTGCTTTCATTAGGCCTCTAATCTCCGTCCCAGGGCCAGGCCGATTCTGCCATGAGTGAACTCTCTGTTTTCTCTTGAGCCAGTGATTAATGACTGGACAGCATCATTACTAACTCTCCGCTCCAGAGTTACATATCTACTTCTGGAGACTCTGCCATAATCAGAGCAAGACTGTGCTGATTGTGGCAACACTAATTGTTGTGAAAAGGGTAACTGCTTGTATTTAATAACAAGCATACTTTTTTTCTACTCCTATTATCTTTCATTTTGTGTATTTTATGTCAAAGTTTTTGTCTGTTGTAGTGATTTTTGTAAATTAGCTATTCATTTTATGCCAGTCAAGTGGAATTTCATCTTTCTGATGTATGTTTCATATTCATATCTTTAGTGTCTCAACACTGATGTAAAGATTGCTAATGGAGCTGAGCAAACTGACCTGCCAACAACCTCACATCTTTTACAATGTGAGCATTGTTCATGTTTTCCCTTTAAAACTTATGTGCCTTCAGTAGGCAGCTATTAACTTGACATTTACAGTACTTTTATCGACTTTGGAGTGCATTGATTCATAACAGCCATATAACTACTCATCTCCAAGGATATTAGTCACCCATCTCTCTGATGCTGTAATATCATATTTTTGCTCTTTGTCTCAACTTGGTGCCTCTGGCACGGAGACGTGTGCGTGGCCTCACAAACCAAAGCACCATAAACCCGGCCTTTATGCTGCATTATACATCCAGCTAAGCTGAATGTGTTTCCACATGACTAATAGATGATGCATACTGTCTGCCAGGCCAGGTTTTCACCCTAGTTGGAGGCCAGACAGTGTGTGATGCATGGGAACAGGAGACCAGTTTTTCTTTTTTTTAAAAGACAGTCACTTGTAAAGTAGAGTCAGCAGGTGCTCTACCTCTCAGATCTCAACACCTTTACTGTCTGGGGAGCAAATAAGCTGCCCACAAACCAGCTGCTAAGTGAAGGAGATACAGTAGTTACAGTTATTTTCTATTAAGCAGTCCTCTACTGGTGTAGAATATGCTAATACGGTAAAACACCAGCTGGAACAGAGTAGCTTGAGAAACCCCCTTTTTCAAAAAAAAAAAAGAGAGGTCTAACTTGATGAATGATATTTTCACAGCCATGAAGCCTCGGGTGTT
>JAVQJG010266957.1:0-19179 GCA_036024015.1 Craterocephalus amniculus
CCTCCGGTCGAGTCCAGCATTAAGATTTTGATTTAATAAAGTTCATCTCCTCAAGAGGGACTTTATACATGTAGTATAAATCCCTACTTGATCGAGTAAATTTGACCGGCACCAGACAGCAGGTGAAAAAAAACCAAATTGATTTAAAGCTTGGGCGTAAATTTCCTCTGGTTTCTTTCTTAATTTGATTTAAAAGAGCAGAAAGTATGAGCCATATAATTTCTAATCTCTATCTGTTTTAAAAAGCTGCTTCTTCAACAACCCCAACAGTAAACGTTTATGTTTAAACTTATCAAAGGTCAATCATTCATTTATGTAAAATACAGTAAACAGCTCTTTTTCAGTAGTCAAATGAAAAAGGCATTAAATAACAGATTTATTTCTTTGCTTTTTTCACATAAACCCATGTGGGTGAGCTGTTATGTTATCATCCTACAGAACCAAAGATAATACTACATTTTAAATTGAAATCACTTGGGTTAGGATCACTTTGGGGATGCTTTTTTTTCATGAGAATATATGATACATCTGTACTTTTTATATAGTTATTGGCAATTTGTTGCATGGTCATACAAGAATATATGTACTATAACGAAATTGTGGGAGCTATGATTCCTATGTCAGAGTTGTTCTCACATTTTCTACTTAAAACTGGGTCAAATGACGGAACTCTCCTTATGCATGCATATAAATGATGTCTTGTGCAGCAATACAGTGGCTTTCTTTTGTGCAGAGAGCTTGATTCTTTGCATGATGGACTGGCCTTTTGTCCAGGCAGAATATATGCATCAGTCGTTTGATGCCAGATCTATTTATTTTTGCAGAATTCTCACATGTTTATAAAACTGTGACGTCACATTAACATATTATATGTATCTGCCCTCAAATACAAACTAAATGTCAGCAACGTTCCCGATTAATATCTTATTTGGGGGGATTTGGGGGAAGTGTTTTAAAATTAAGAGGCTCCTCAGAGAAGAGTGATACATATCGGATAAGAATCAGTGTTAAAGAGGAAGCTGCTGTGTTTTCAGATATCTGCAGTCAACCAATCATCATGAATTTCAGCTAATTTGGTCTGAACATCTTTGAACAACAAAATAGCTTCAGTGCTAAAATTACCTAATCTTGCCCAGACAGAGCTGCCCGATGCTGAAAGGCTAATTGGTTATACAGCACATCATCCCATCAGCTTAAAAAACAAAAAACATATTTTATGTCAGTAATAGTCAATACATGTACGGTATCATGTTTAGAGAGAATTTAAGTTACAGTGATATGATCTTATTACCAACTGGAAGCACTCAGAGAGCGCAGACCTCTGCCATGGCGCCACTCGCCTGAGAAAAAACCTTACAGACATAACAGCCCAGTGTTTTATACCCTCTGGTTCACCAGATCCAGAATATCAACATCATCCAGTGTTGATAAAAAAAAACTCAATTTCATGATTCGTGCCTCTTTTATTCCCTCATCCCCCATTCTCCTCTCAAACTTTTATTACTGTAATACATGATTCTACTATTATTTTTATTATCGTTATTATTGATTATAATATTTTCATTCATTTATTCATTTCTTTTTTTTAATTAAGTGGGCACTGTTTTTTATTTATTTATTTTTGTCTTTTCCCTTAGATAATCTGAAATGACACACAAACACATGTGCACACACACATTATTATTGTTGCTCACATGTTGCTCATTTGTCTGTCAGTCAATTTCACTGTATGGTCTTTGCTAAAAATAAATAAAAAATAAATAAAAATAAATAAATAAACATTGGCCATTGTTGGATTTTAACATGCACCATGATGTCATCTTGTAATTTATTTTTTTGCCAATAATTCTGGGGTATTATCTGTTGAGTTAGAAACTGTAATATCAGTTCGGTTTAACACTAGAACTGATGACATACTCCAAGAACCCCTAGAACTAGAGACAACAAGGCATTCATCTGTATTGGAATGTTGGCAGTTCTAGTATTTAAAACAACTCCCAAGTCTAACCAGCTGCTCCTTATCACATTAGAGAGATTTTCTGAACATTCAATTAAAATCTGTCTATGTTGCAGACGGACCGACAAACATACACCGCTGAAAACATTGGCAGAGGTAAAAAATTTAATAAATTTGTTAATGGTGATACAATACCAGAGGTTAACCCAATTCTGAGAAGCTGTTTTTCCTAAAACAGAACAATTACAATATATGGCTGGCTTTAAGAAAGCGCTGGTTTGTGACATTGGAATTTTTGCAGTATATATAAAAATGACTGGCTTGGATGACAGGTCCTACAACTGTTAAAATTGCTTGTTAATACAAGTAGCTGATCAGCCAGTCACATGTGGACATGGTCAAAAACTTGAGGAAAGTCAAACTGGGCATCAGACTGCAAAAGGAAGCAGATTTAATCCTCTTTAAATATGATGTGGTTTCTGGTGCCAGACAGACTCATATGAATGTTTAATCTGCAGATCTACTGGGATTTTTACACACAACCATTTGTAGAGTTAAAGGCCCCAAAACATCCGATAAACAACTTGCATTACAACCAGAAAAATAAAAGAAACAATAGACTGGTGTGATTTGTCTTGGTTTCAGCTGCAAAATTCAGATGATAAAGTCACAATTTGGGGTTAAAACATGAAAGCATGGATCTATCACACCTTCTGCCGATGATTCTGGCTGCTGCTGGTGATGTAAGGGAGTGAAGGATATCCCCCCGCACCCAGCTGGGCCATATTGAGCATTGTTAAAATGCCTTTGTCAATCTGCAAGGCATCATGTCAGAAAGCTCCGATAATCTCATCTTTGATGCTGTGTGACCTGATCTCCACAACCTGGAAAAATACCAGATTTTCACATCTCAGACTTTACAGCAGCTAAAAGGATATGAGCCATTTGCAACTCTGCAGTAAGCAGCTGCTTTGCACACTATAATTTCAAAGCAAGAGCAAGGTGAGGAGATAGCAAAAAGAGCCCAGGTGGTTGAATTATCAGAAGAGATGCAAATATCATCTCTTCTTATTTTAGAGGTAAATTGGAAGACAAGCTTTCAATCCAACTGTGAAGCACAGAAATGGTGTGATCATGCTTTGGACTTGTGTTACAAGCAGTGGCATGAGGAGTGTTAAACAAGTAAAGAAAAAAGATTAACATAAAAATAAAACAGCTTTTACAAGACCTTGAAAAATCAAAAGGCACAAAGGTCAAAGGTCTTGCCATGGCCCTCAGACTGCCCTGACCTGCAGATCATCCATAATGTGGGGACTGACTTCAAAAGGGCAGTAAATGCAGGGAAGTTCAAGAAATATTTTCTAAGATGAAATAGCTGGCTGCACAAAGGTACAAAACATTTACTAACCATGGTACACACAAAAAGAGAGTTAGAAACTACTTACAAATTGTACCCAAACTGTATCTCTTTATATTTTACAAAGTTACAAAAGATTGAATTGTCTATTAAAATGCAGAAATATCGCTTTGACACTTACAAGAAGAGTCATTTCGACCTTTATGTCATGAAACTGGTTAAAAAGCATAATTATTCCATGTAGTCATCATATGGCTAAACTTGCTGTCACCACAACACCACTTTTTTTCAGCAGTTGATTGTATGGGCTATATGACTGATTCCAGCCATGTGCAAGCACAGCTACACTTGTGTAGGTAATCTCATCACACTGTTAAACACTTCCACACTCTCTTTAGTTTTCTGACACTTAGGTTTGTTAATCTCACTTGGCCTTACTATTATCAGCACACTAAAACCAACTGTTGTGACAATGTTTGTTATACTTTCAAATAACAGTACTTAAAGGAACCACAGGAATGTCTGTAAAAACATATGAGTCAAGGCTGTCTTTAAAGGTGTTATTCCAATGTTGCTACATGGTAAAAGAAAAAAAGAATAGAAATATTTACCTTTTGATGTGACTTTCATCTAAAGCTTAAAACATGTCAAAATTCTCAGGTTTTTAAGTTTTGATGACTTTTCTATATTCAAGACTTTGTTGCTTTTGAATTAGAAAATATGGTTTCTGAGGGATTTTGTGTCTGTTGCATGATAAAGGATTTAATTTCAGTATTTTCTTCAAAACTTTTTTCTTACAAAACGTGCTGTATTTAGTAAAAATGTTCTCTCCTTCTTAATCCGTCATATCACATCAAAATGTAGGGTCAGCACCTGGATTTACTGCATGGGTGAATATCTTTCAGCTGGAAACAAAATATTTTACCCCAACTAATGCCGTGAGGAGTTTCTCATTCCTTTAACAATTATGTTCAAAGATGCATCCTTTCCGTTTGGAGAAAATTATTGTCTTTTTTAGAAAAGCAAAATCATTGCTGTTCATCAAGCTGATAAAATATCTAAGAGGATGCCGGGTTAAGACCTGTCTAACATATTAAAAAGTGAAAGTTACTGGGGAGCCATCATCTTTTAGGAAGAAATTTGGTCAGAAAAAAACTGAAATGATTATGATGCAGATGAAATGGTGCAGACCTCATGCCTAGTACTTCTGTACAAGAATGTGGGGGAAGTCTATGATCTGGGGCTGGGGTGGTTGGTCAGGTTTAGGTTTATATACTATAGGTTAAAGTCTAGGTTCAGTAATATTATGTGCCCAAAGAATGAGTTCAGCTCACTATGTAAATACACTGAATGACCAGGTTGTTCTGTCAGTGGATTCTTTTCATCCCTGACGGTACAGCCAAGTTGACAACGCCAAGGTTCATCAGACTCAGACTGTGAAAGCCACAGCAATGAATTTCATAATTAAAGCTAAAGGTCCAAGTAAATATTAAACGTTGTGACCTTTTTTCTACTTTTTTGGCCAGGCAGTATATATTATGTCATTATGTTATCAGTAAATGGAAAATAACAAATTCCTTGAAACTTGAATAGTGCAAGAACCTTTAACATGTTCTACATATCGTTGCAAAAAACATTCAGTATGATGAAAATGACTCATGATATCTGTTGCAGAAAATGAAGTGGTTAGACTTAACCAGGCTCCCAAAATGCTAATCATACTTTATAGGACGGAGGTGGCTGACACATATCAGCATCAGTTGTACAGAGGAAGCTTGGCTAATTTGTAAAGACTCCTGTGGTATTTGAATGGCAAATGTCTCAGCTTATGACAGTAATCTTAACTGAACCACACAGTGTAAGGGTGGAAGCTCTGTGCAGCATATCACACTAAGTCATGAAGCCCCAACTCTCTGCCACAAAGCAGCAATTTGAAGCCGAATAAAAGAACCAGGGTAGCACCTTAAGTCCTCAGTGCACACAAACATGAAACATCCATCATGTAGAGTTATGGGGAGGAATCTACCTAGAGATTATGTAAGACAGCAGATCAAGAGGGGCAGAGGTGGTAGCTTTTATTGGTCTTCCTTTTATGCAATTTCGCTTCCTCTAATTTGTGACATTTAACATCATATCGTGACTGACGCTGTGGTGGTTGGTTTCAGGTCAACGCTCTGTAGACCGCAGCCACCCAGCTCTCAGGCTTTTCTTCCTGCCGTCATCTGACAGGAACCTTGACTGCACGCACCAAAAAACTTTACCACCAGGTTGTCAGGATCCTGTCAGACTCTTAATCCTGTACATGCATATTGACAAACTTACTTATCTTAATGCTTTACCTGTATTTTTCAATACTTTGACAGTGTTTTGCTTTTATTTCATATTCTGCATAGATTGTTTCTTATGAGTTTTTTTTTTTTGTGAATATTGACTTGATTGGATTTGCTTTCCGTAAAATGTAATTTTGACTGTCTGTTAGCATGCATAGAAGAAATACAAGGCTACAAAGTTTGCAAAGTTTTTGCTATTTCATTATCCTTTACTTTTTGTAAGGTTTAGAAACTGCTCAACTGATGAAGTGAATTTGCAAATGGACGAACAGAAGATGATCTGTTCATATACTGATGATGGCATGGTGTGTTTTCTTTGGCTGAATCCCTGAAGACATATATGAATTAGTAATAATACATCCACCACAAAATGACAACTAAAGTCAGAGGTATCCCTGACCATGCCTCCCTCCCAGAAGAAACTACAAGTTTTAAAATACAGTTTACATAAAAGCACTCAAGTGAAAACATTGGAGGTCAAAGAACTCAACATTTTTGCACATCTTCTGCTTATAGGGACTGTTTTTTGTACATGCTGTACTGTACATGCAGTTTAGTAGATCAGACAGAGCACTGTAACACAAGAGGGAAAAAATGTCCCTGTATTTCTTAAGCTTTTTAAGTTAAGTATATTCAGTTTTTAGGCTGGTAAAAAGCTGATATGCTGACAGGCAAATAAATGCATAAGGTGGAGTTCCTTTGTATCTTACCTTGAAGAGCTGGTTTGCAGATCAGGATGGTGCTGATAGTGGGAGTGAAATAGCTCTGAAGGAAAGAAGTAGAAAAGAAAATAAGAAACAAGGGAGCAGCAGAGGAAGAGAGCCAGAGGGAGAGGGAGGGTGTTAATCGAAAGAGTGGCTGGCCCACAGCAACATGGAACATGGGAGGAGCAGTGTGTACACACTTGACTTTTCACCACTCCCCCATACACCAATGCAACGGCACAGCCAGAGAATAAAGCAAGGCTGCCCCTCATCCACTGTCTGTGTCTGCTGATTAAGAACAATACAAGTATTTGTGATTATGAATGAAACAATGAGAGGAAGCTGAAGTGGAGCAGGGGGGGAGTTAATTGATGCAATCAATAAGATAAAGTGCAGTGTGGGTTTGAGTATCTGCTGAATGGGTTTTCACAAAGTCAGCTCTGAACAGACATGAATTAAATTACAAATGAAGGAAAGAGATTCAAAGGCACTGAGACTACCAAAAATGTAGAACATGTTAAGGCTTGCAATGTTCTGTGGCTCATATGAGTCATTAATGTGTAGTCATGGTTACAACAGAAACAAAGGGTGGTGTGCAAGGAAAATACTGTAGTGTTCTGCACCCAGGTATGTTTACATGTGTTTAAACCTTGCAGCACTTTCTAAAAAAAGAGAGAGAGAGAAGATCTTGTGTTAGTGTGTCTGTCTGCTGATACTACTTGGTTGATATTACTTAATGAATGAAGTCACCCGAATGTGCTTGCCTCACAAGTAAAGATCAAAGATCAAAACATAACTTAAGGCAGCACACAGGGTTTGAACAACTTTCTAAGCTGCACACAAAAAGGCTACAAAACCTAAAACAATATGTTTGCTTTTAGCCGTCTCAGCAGCTTATCCATTTGCTGTTAATACTTTTTTCCTGATATGAAACTGAATTCTTTTTAAGAAAACAAAAAGCTTGATGTTGACTGAAATCTGTAAATTTGTTGATTCTGATAAAAAGTGATTTTGTTTTTACTGGTGTTTATCCCCGCAGCATTAGTTAAGTAATTTTCCTGTATTCTGTAGACTCATATCAGAATGGGTGTTCTTCTGGACTTTGGACTATCTAAAAGCAAGACAGTGATGTCAAAGTGAATTACATGCCTAATTCAGGCAGTAAATGAACAGCATACAGATCATTTTAAGCTACGTAATGTGAGACCCGAAACCTGCTTCTTGGAATGAACTGGAAAGCAACACCTTGAAAATTAGATTTTCACTGAGAGAGGAAATAGAAGAAGCATCCTGTCTAGATATTACATGCATTTAACTTGGCCTCGTTGCGTTGGTACTTCTGCTTGAGAGTTGCTGTCTTCTAGAGGATTTATGTGGGTAAAGTCAAGCGCTGCTTACACAGGGCAGATGTTCGTTGCCAGGAGGGTCAAATGCCAGAAGATGTGACAAGCAAATATAAAACTTGAGAGCAGGGCTTTTGCACCCATTGCAAATATGGATGCATGAAAAATTAATAAACCCTGTACTTACTTTCTCCCATTGATAAAATCTTAGGAGTAAAGCAAAAACTTCCATACAAATAACCACAATTTCTTATGTTCTCTTTGACTTATTGTTATTTAATTAATGTAGTTTCAGACATGTAGGAATTACTAAATACTGCTCCCAAGGTACACTACTGTGTGTTCCAAGTGTGACAATGAGATCCTGTCAGTATGCCTCTGATTGATCATGCGCCCTAGCCACTTGGCCACAGGTATATCCCTTGGTCTGACTGGTCAGCACACATAGCTTTCACCTGGGATGTTGTGGGATTGATCCTTGCCCGGGCCCTCCTTCATCCTGCCACACAGGCCCCTTTTCGACCGCGCCGGTCCCAGTGTTGGTTCAGAGCCAGAGCCAGACTTAGCACCGGTTCTTTGGTTTTCAACCGCCTTAGCACCGGCTCCTGGCTCTCAAAACTGGTTCTATCCTGGCACCAACTCTTTCCTAGGCTAGAGTTATGAACCAGTTTATGTAGCGACTGGGGGCGGGGCTACCTGGCCACAGTGAAACATGTGGTCGAGCGTCTCCATACCAGGAAATGGATAACGATAACAAAAAAGCTAGACCCATTGTTTCTTTATTCCACTCAGTCATCTGCAGAAGAAAAAAAAACAGTTTGGGACCCCCCCTGACAAAGCTCGTCTTTGAGCAGCTACAGGAGAAGATCGGCCAGGGGAAGAGTGTAGCATCAGCCAGCTGTCCATTTAAGGAAGATTTACGGGACCAGAGTAGAGACTGGGATGCAGTGGCAACTCACCATTCCCAAAATCAGCCCTAATATGTTGGATTCTGTTGTTGGAGACCGGTCAGCAAACCAAACACAATGACGCAGTAACGGCCGGATCTTTCAGTGGAAAACAAAACCAGTTCTTTGGAAGAACCAGAGTTTGATCAACTAAGCACTGGCTCTGGCACCAACATCAGCTCTGCGTTGGTGGAAATTAGGTAAAAGTGATGTAACAACTTCCTGTTTCAGCTGTTGTGACAGGGTGACCCAGGACAGCTACTGGTTCTGTTTACTCTACGACAGTATTACTACACCAGCAAGTAGGACTGAAGTTGGTATGATTGTTCCATTATCTCTGTTAACAAAGAACTGTTTCCTTTACTATTTTCAAAAACTGTTATAAAACAAAGGGATACTTGTTTTACTTAAGGAAAACAATGCCGAAAAAACAAAAATAAAGAGATGTTTGCTTCAGCTTGATATAAATTCTGACCATTTAAATTACAGTAGGTGCTAACTCTCACTTTCAAGCTTACATTGATCATCTCATGATTTCCAATAGCTAAACAGAGAGCATGCAACAGTATATTATCTCCATGTTTGTTTTGGCCATCAGCATATTGAATTCATACAAGGCATGACCAACTCAACCCTAATGCTCACATATCAGTCACTTTGACTGTTTTCATCTGATAACATCAACCAGATATCCAATAGTCTCGGCATAAAAATGTTAACCTGAATCTTCTTTCATCAAACCTCATGACAAAACCCTTGGATTCATCTTTGCATCATTATTCTAATTCGACAAAGAGGTTACTTCTGTAGTTAAATCTGTAATTTTTCCAACAACACACCATCACTAAACTCAAGGCATGTCTCACTTTCAAGAATCTTGAAACAGTTCAGTTCATTCATATGCAATTCATTATATGCTAGCATTAATCAGTCATCTGTCCTCCCATTTACAGATGGTTCAGAACGCTGGAGCCAGACTTCTAGTAGGAGTCTACATATGGGATCACATTGCCCCCATCCCTCCACTGACTACCCTATTAAATTCAGAATTGATTTTTAAACTGCTTTTATTTGTTGATAAAGCATTGTATGGACAGGCACCCACTTATATTACAGATCTTTAACTGCTTTCTGCTCCTCCATGTCCCTCAGGTAGTCTGACCTTGGGCTGCTGGTAGTACTATGTTCAAATATTAAACTCAAGAGGTCATTGTGGCTTTGTGGTTACAGCCCGCAGACTTTGGCAAAACATCCACCGCTCTGTTATATTTGCCCCTTCCACTGAGTCTTTTAAAGCCAGCCTAAAAACATTCGGCTTTGAATCCTCCTGTTTAGATTTTTTTCTTTTTATTTGTATTTTTTTCATTGTTTTATATTTATTGTTTTCTTTGTTGCTTTTAACTCAAACTGGTATCTGTGTGAAAAGGGAATCCTGTGTGCTCTGACTGATCCTGTGCCCTGGCTACTTCGCCATAGGGGCATCCCTTTGACTGAAGCATCTATTTAAACTTATGTTTGAAAAGAAAATGGAGTTTTGCGTTTTGCATGTTTCATTTTCTTTCATGACATTGTGAATTTGTGTCTATCCTCCAAACATAATGGCAAATAAATGAGCATTTGGCTTAATTTAAATGTTTGATTTTATGGTTCAACAAACTACTGATGTACTTATTTTAATCCAAAGTTGAGCTGGACTCATCAGTTTATAGACACTTTTTACCTAACTTAATGTTGGTAGGTCTTTTTAACATCACAAATCATATTATCACGAAACAGTTTTTGTTTACTGACTTCTTTGTCACAAAAAAAACTCTTTTGTCTCGGAAGTCCCCCCATATGCCAACTCACAAGCTTGTCAATATTAAGTTTATTTGAAGATAACCAGTGATCAAAAAGGTTTTTTTGTCATAATTTTCTTCACATAAAATTCCAAGATTTTGGAGGCAAATAGACACCTTTTTTCAGGTTGACTTAAATGGTGTTGTTTAACCATCCAATCAAGTTCTTTCAGTCTTCCCAGCTTCACATTAACACATGCTAGTTACAGAAAGCTTCCCAGAAATCTTCTCACTAATTGTATAAATATCTGTGTCTCTCATTTCTAGATTGTGTTGAGCATTCATAAATTATTGTGGTCATGTTGTGTCTGCACCAATTGTACAATAGATTAACTTTAAATCTACAGAGATGCATTTGGTTTCCCACATGAAATATCTGTCAGAATATCTTAAAAGTCTTTGTCCACAGTGGTTTGAGATTTCTCTGTCCTTCCCTTCTCTTGCCCCGACCCCTCTCTCTCTCTTTCAAGCTGTAAATGGGTTTCATGTTTGTTAACAGCTGTAATATTTATTTTTTCTCTGCTTTAATTCAATATTTTTGCTGTATTTTTAGATTTAAGGAAATACTAATAAGATCAAGGAAATAAAGTTTTTTTTCCAAGACTGCGGGTGAGTCATTAAGAAGTGTGAAGCTGATAATAGTCACTTATTAAAAAACACTCAGTGTGCTCAGTGTGATATTTTGTAAGGGGTCATGTAGTTTAGCCCTCAGAGGCCCACTGTTGTAATATTACAACGTTACATTTAGGTCTTCAAAATTCAACTTGTAAGTGTCTTTTTTCAGTTTAAAACCACATTAACATCATTATTAGGTCATATTGTTCAGTTCTGCAATGCCATTGGATGGTGTTTTGTGCAAATGGGCCTGTTTACCTCGCCATGAAGTCACACAACTTGCAAATTTCACTGAAGCACAGCATCTTGTTTTTCTGGATTGCAAAAATCAATGTTGGGTCAGCGTGATGTGCACCTGCACTTCATAGTGAGTAACTTTATCTATATACCTATTTCATGGGAAAATACACAGAGTACTGTTTTTGTTTATTTAAGTTTAAAATATTTCCTTTGTAACAATTTATAGATTAATCCAACTACAATGTTTTTATTAGATAAATTATTGAGTTATGTTATCAAATCGGATTAGGGAATAAATGATCTATGTACAGTAAGGATAAACTGATATATTTCTGTGTCAGTAGTTAAAAAATACCCTCCTACAGGTCATGTTTTCAGGATTTTCATTGTTTGTCCCAATGTCTTTTCCTTGAATGAGGGATAAACAAGGTGATAATGGCCAGGAATCTGGGTGTGTACAGGCTCATAGCATGATAATAGGCTGAACAACAGGGGTCACAGACAGTATTGTTTGACGTCTGAAATGCGTGGATTCTTTAAAATGTGTGAATGCTGTGTGAAAGTGCAGCTATAGTTCATTTGCACTGAAATAATCTAGTCTGACTCAGTCTAATCATCTTTTTTGTAATTTCAGAATTCCAAAAAGACCGTATCACCTACAGTGTATATGATGTCATTGAGGCGACACAAAAAGGAGGCAGTGACTTTGAGATATCTTCAAATGAGTCAGATTCCAGTGATCAAGAGGAAAGAGGACATGTTCCTGAAGTGGAAGATGAAAATTAACCATACCAGGACCACCTTACTGCTGATGTTCACATCCCCACAGAAGCAACACATCCACCCAACCAGACCACATCCCGTGACAGGTATCGCTGTCTAAAAAAGATTTTGTGAGTCCCAGCACTAATTTTTATGGCCAAGATGTCACAAAAGTTCTAAATGTTCAAAAGAGGTGTCAAAAGTTTTGATTCAGTTTGTATGAGCAGAATATTTTTTTCATAATAAAAAAGTATTCATAAAAATATAACTTGTATGATTATTATTTATTGTCTGCTTATTACTACATGTGGATGCATAATCTGTAGTTTTATTTCATACAAATGATCATTTGATGGTGTTTCAGATGGCTAACAATGTGAGTGAAATCACTGAAATTCTGCTACCCTTGAGGCCCAAAGTTGTAATCACATTTTCCTAAAAACTTACTAAAAACTCAAAAGTGAAAAAAAACACTGAATCATGCATCAGAGGCCTCCTATGACAACATCTAGAAGGTAAAAAAAAATCTATTTTCTTCATAATTCAGGTCTCTGAGGGTTAAGAGAGGAGAACAAACTGAGAAAGAAAGGGGGCAGATGTGGTTTTTAGAGTTGTGACTGAATTGGAAATGGGTCATAATGATTTTAACATGTTTGTTATTATCATTAAAAATGTATTATTATTTCACTTTCAACTCTTACATTTTTTTTAGAATGTGATTAAATTAAATTAAATTATTGTTTTCATGAAACAATGAAAAATAGCTTTAGCTGGGACAGGATGTGTCTTGTCTTACCAGTTTCACCATCTGAGTTATAAAGTTCTCGCATTATTGGAAAACAATCTTGACAAATACATTTAGTACATACAGTACATGGACATACACAGTACATAATGGGAGCATTCTGCTGTGTCAAATTGACAGAAAATTACCCCCTAAAGCCTGTAATGTGTGGGTTTCTAATGTGTGGGCTGGTGCACTCTAAATCCAACCCCCTCCATTTCACTTTGCACTTGGCCCCCCTCTCCCCCTTCGTCTGATTCAAAATGGCTGTCTCTCTGTGTTTGCCACTGTGGGGAATTGAGTACAGAAGGAAAAGAGGACAAAAGACTCACCCCCCATTACCAATGAAATCCCCCAAAATCCCATATATCTTGCATGTCAAAACTATAAACTGCTCTGCAATTGAATTACAAAAAAGGAAACCCATCCTAACACAATTATCAATATCAATGTAAAATTGCAATTAGTGTGCAGTTCAACATGAGGCATTAAATGCTGGTCCTGTAATGTGATCTCTGAGGTCTCAAGTAGTTGTGACTTCAGATTCAGTTATGCTCTGATGGCTGCTAGATTGTAATGTTTTCCCATCTGGTGCCTCCTGAGTAAAAAGGTCTTAAGCTAGCTTTTAGTAAACAACCTCAACTTGCTTAGAGTGAATAAGCAATGAAAACTTGAAGTGGGCTGGATTCTATCAACGTGACTTCTGGGTTCAAATGATTATTCTCTAAAACAGAATCCAGATGCATAAAAGCAAAAATGCAAACTGATATTTCTAAAGAAAGAAAGAAATAGCAATAATGTGTGCATCTCACGCACCTGGCAAAAACCATTACTGCAGCATTTAAACGTGACAGGCTGAAGAGGAAAAGAGAAATAAAATACAAAAAGACAATTTTACTATAACGTATTGGTAACACTTTACATGAAGCCCACATTATAGTGCATTATGACAGCAATTGTAATGCATTTATAATGCCTCATAGATACAATTATAAACAAACTCATGTTTTATCATGCACTATAGCAACAATTATATAACATTATTCTGCAACTTATAATTAATCATAATGGCTCATTCTATGCATGCTCTTGAGTGCTTATAGTGACTAGTTATATGGCTGCCCTTAAATACCCATAAACACATATTGTGGTGTATGAGGGCACTCAAGGTGCATAATAATGCACTCTTCAGAGCATCCATAGGATGAGTTATTATAATTAATTATAAGTTGCGGAATAATGTTATATAACTGTTGCTATAGTGCATCATAAAACATTATGTCTGTTTATAATTGTATTTATGAGGGATTATAAATGCATTATAATGCATTAAAAATGCCGTCATAATGCATCATAGTGTGGGTTTTAAATAAAACTTATTTTACCAAAGTATTAAATTTATTATCAAATTTGCCGAGCATATACTTGAGGGAGACGTCACAAATGAAAGTGTAAAACAAGTAGAAGTATGATGAGATCATTCTGATTCTCTGACATAGGAGTGGCCAATGAGTTGCTTTTGGTTCAAAAAGACTGAACGATGCATAATCTGCATTCATACATATAAACCAGGAGTTGCTGGATCTCCACTTTATATTCAATAATAATACACATTTTTCTGCTTTTTACTTACATTGTCATGTCAGTTTAATTTTTAAATTATGACCAGGAATAAGAGGGAAAACCAGGTTCATGAATGTATGTAGTTTCCCAATAAGTGAGATTTATAAAAGATTTTTAAAAAAGAGAGAGAATTGGACATACATATGGCTTTAGAAATCTGGTGAAAAGGCTTGTTTCTGAAATGAGTGCAACCACAAAGGCAGTTGTCACATGTGTACTCAGTTTTAATTATGTAAGTAAGCACAAGTTTAAGAATTAGAATTTTTTTGTGCATCTTACTAGAGTTAAGGGTGCCAGCCTTTTAAACTTAATAAGTGAAAGCAACAAAAAATTATACTGTGCACCCAAGGGTTTACCTTTTTGGGTTGTTCTGCATTCTTATGACTGTTCTCCTGAAGGAACAACAAAGAACTTACTGTATTTAAAAGTTGGTTGCTTCTGGTTTTTTTGCTGGACATATTTAGATGTCTTTAGCTTTATTCCACCGGAATCAACCAGCTGATATGAGAAAAAAAAACCCCAGAAAATCAAGATGAGAGGTTGAAATGCACCATGATGCTTAGCAGTCCACAAGGGAAATGCAGCATAATTTATCTGTACAGTCTAACACAATTACATTTCATATTAGGCATGCAAAAAATAATTATAAATACTGTATAAAAGATTAATACACTAAGAAATAATAAAGCACAGTAAAAGATATTTGCACAAGACTAAAGAAACTATGCTTCAGAAATGTGCAGTTACACCTGGTTATTAATTCCTCTGCATTTTATTCTTGATGCCCTTACAGATTTCTTCATAAAAGATGGGGAATGCACTAGCATGTATCCTTTGGATTTTGTAACAGCTACAACTGTTTTCATCTGAATTTATCCCTGACAACTGTTTTCACTGTGAACAAATGGAAGTTGGGTGAACTGCATGTTTGATAGCGCCCTCTTGTGATCAAAATCCAAAGTGCAGCTCTTGGGAGATTTTCATCATCCATAGGCACAGCTTAATGTGGAAGGCACATGCACTCTGTAAATACGGTTACATACAGCTACATATTCATACTCTTCCATTAAAGAAAAGGAAATAATCTTAATAGTAACTCAAATAACAAAAGTAGTTATAAACAGAATAAATAGACTGCATTTCATGAAATACATACTACATTAACGCTCATTAATAATTTGTAAATATAGAGTAATATTAAGCATAAATGAGCTAAATTGTAATTTAGTGAAATAAGATATTGTTCTTTAATTTAACTGAGTTAAAAATAAAAATAATATATAAAAATACAAATAAACAATCTGGTCCTGGACCAATGAGAGTGTTCTGCTGATGAGCAGTGAGTCAGAATATCTACCAACAGAGACAGAGATATGAGTGAAAGTTACAGAAAACATAGTTACACTGATTGCTCAACAAAATAGCTTATGAATGGAAAATGTATATTAATTTCTCATAATTTTTGCTTGTTTTGAAAAAGATTTTTCTATTGAACCACAATTCAAAAACAATCATTTTCCTAAAATTTTTATTCATTAATACTTTTGTCAGCTTCAACTTATTTCAATTTCTTTACTTCTTTAATATGAGAGTGGGAGTAATCTTGAAGACAACTGTACATAAGTACAGTGCAGACTATTATTTAAAAAAAACTGTAAACAAAATTAAATGAAAAGCAACAGTTACTGTAAAATGTTACAGTGGATTTGCAATATATTGGTACTGAGTGCTTCCTAATGCTTTCTATCACTCTGTCTAAAGAACAACATGTTTAATTCTAATTGTTGGGTCAGTAGTTATTCTAAAAGCATTGGTGGCTGAGGAAATCACTCAAAGAAGTCAGTAATGGTGAAGGCACAAAAACACCCCACATCTACTATGAGGGGCTGAGAGAGAAGTGTGATATTTGCAGTTATTCCAGTCGATATCAGAGGTGAAAAGTGACTTTATTTCACCTGGAATTCTTTAACTCCTTTCATATTAAATCTGCATATAAGAGAAATTGAGGGAATATCTCATATCGATTACGGATTATTTTTTAACCATAAACAAAATGTTGTTTTCAAAAAATTTCAAACTTTTGATACCTTATCCCAAAATAGTTTAATACATAAATATCAATCTCTTTGTTGCACCGTTGGAAATAAGTGCTGCAACACAACCTCATATGTTCTTGAATTATGATTAGAAAAACAGTCAACAGCTTTGCTTTTTAGTTCTGCTTTTTTATACTATAATTTTGTTGTTAGTTGTTGGTCTGCCCTGATGATTCCCTCCATTGCTCTGTTTGAACTGAATGTCCAGGGAAAGCACATCTATTATTCATGCAGGTTATGCAAGTCAAGCACACAATTGTATGCACTTGAACGGAGACCTTTCTTATAGCTTTATTATGTCTGTTGCATCACATCATTGTCATAACTGTTCAATCTGAACAGACAGCAGAAAGTTCATTAGACCTTTTCTCTTTGACATGTCCTTAGCCAGGTCAAAAAGACATATCCTCCACATCATGGCAAATTTTAAAAGGAAAAAGGTTTTTTACTGTTTCTGAAGCGAGTGAAGGAGCTGGTGAGTAGTGTTAATCTGTAATCAGTGACTAAGAATGACAATCTAATGCTGGATCTCTATCTTTATTTATATAAGCAAATTTAATAATAGCCATTAGGCATTAAGCTGCTCAGATAAAGCTGATATGTTGTCTGTCATATGAGAACGTTTCAGCTAAGGCTTTGTAAGATAACATTCAGGAAAAATTTTAATTGTATCCAACAGCTGCTAAAAAAGTTGAAAAGTTTTGGCTGTTGTTTCTGTCTGAGCCATTATTATGCTCTAAAGAGGGCATCATTTATATGCTGTTGTGTCCAGGTTTAGCCCTTCAGTAATGCAAGATGCAGTTAAATTATATTTGTGTGAGCCTGATACATTTTAGAGGAATTAATCACACCATTCAGATTACAGCAGACTTTATTCAAATAGACTCATAACACTGCATATAGCCCACAGCAAAGCCAAAAGGAAAATAACATCTGGATCAAAAACAACTGCTGGCTTTAAACACGGATTTGAGACTTACATAACAGCAAGGGTTCGTCATGATTAGCCACAGATTTATACATCTCCAGCCAGATGGAATCGCATTTGTTCCTCATGACAATATGTCATAAATCTTGGTCCTTAATGTGTGATGAGAGACTCGCGGAGATCTAGGGGATCCTAAAGTGGACTCACTCTCCACACAATGGTTCACAAGACATAAAACACACACACCAAATCAGTGTCTGACATGTAGCCAAAGAGAATTTAATGAATATGCATAACTAAGGCTTACATTTTTATTCTTTTATCTAAACTAATTTGATCTATATTTCAACAAAGAGACATAATAATATATAGTGCATTTTATCAATTGGTAAAAATCTCAATAAGGAACCTGTTGCTGGTCCTTTTCATCTATAAAGTGGCATAATATTATTCTCACCTCTCTAACTTACTGTAGAGGGTGCATAAGACAACCTATGAATGCATGATAATGCTATAGTTTTTGTTTTCTGTTTTTTTAAAGAATGTGGCAAAAATAAAGCCTCTTTTGGCCACTACAAATGAAACTTCAATGATTTCATAAATCAGATCAAGAATAAATTAGTTCACTAATGAAAGTGTTTAAGATGATTACTTGGAGTAATATTGGAACTCTTCAACCCTACACTTTCTGACTCCACATGACACTAACAGATACAGTACTGTACGTTAGAAAGCAGCTGCAAATATTACTGACATGCATCGACTCAATAATTCATTCACACAATGTGCAATACTTTTACCTTGAACCTACAAAAAATAACCAGTTTCAACCAAATTAAACCTTCAGTTCACCCCCAAAACACATTTGACAGAAACCAGCATAGATACTGTAAGCCTGCAGGAAGATAAGTGCACAGTAATATGGACAATGACATCATTACCAAACAGTGACAGACCGAAGCTAAGATAAGAGCTGGAGAAGTTGCAGATACAAAATGTACGGTAAAGAAAGTTTAGGATTGGTTATCGTGTGATCAATTCAATGCTTGATCCGTACTTATTAACTGGACTACAGTCAGAAACATACATGTCTGATGAATAAATTCTGAAATGAATGCAATGGTATTTTATGTAGGCCCATGATGGGCTGGTAACTCATTCAGGGTGTGCCCCACATCCCTCCTGCTGGCGACTAACTGTGACCCGCTCCAGCAAAGCGGCTACTTTAAAGCTTTATAATGAAATGTATGGATTTATATTCGCGAAACTAAAAATTTTCCCCCAAACTTTGGCTCTCCTTTCATCATCAGAGTGAACGGTGCAAAGTGCTGGTCAATGAGGCTGCTCCTGCAGAAGCTCGAAGGCCAGCTGTGTGATGTGCCGCCACGCTTGCTGGATGTGGAAGGACTCAGTCGTGCGTGCACAGATGGCAAAGCGCAGCACAAAGCAACCAGAGAGCTGACAGGGCACCAGATGGATTTCTCTGTTCTTGGTGATCCTTTTCAGCAAGTTCTGGTTCAGCTCATTGGAGCCCTGAAAGGAAGTAGGACAGAGGGTATGAACACACAACTTTCTGTCAACACCCAATTTGGCTTTCAGTTTTCAAAATAACAAGCCATCCTCTCGTTCTCTGGGGGGGGGGGGGGGGGGGGGGG
>JAVQJG010266983.1:0-11542 GCA_036024015.1 Craterocephalus amniculus
TAGCAAACAGTGTCAGTGCAGCTGCAACAGATTACACGTGGCTGCAACAGGAGCAGTTTCACAATGACAATGACGTCATTGATCGGATCGGTGGATGAAAACTTTAGGGCCGATCAGAAAAAATTACAAATATGTGAAAAATCGGCCTATCCGATCAAGCCGATCCGATCGTTGGAAAGCCTAGTTTCAGATTTATAAAATTCACCCGGCAGGCCTGCTTTTAGTCTATGGACCATATGTTTGATACCCCTGTTCTAAGATATTGAGATATTTATTTGTTAACCACCCTAGAAGTAGAGTAAAGGGTTAAATCATTATATCCCAATATATGTCTCAACACAATTGCATAACAATTCAGTTTTTGCTGATATCATTAAGTCAACTGTAATATGATTTCAGTTTTATTCAGTTAAGGAATCAGGAGTCTAATCAACAAGAGACAATACAGAATGATCAGTATGGTTACATCCTAGAGTATTTTGACAAATGGAATGCATAAATTCCTTGAATTCCTCCGATTCAACCATGAGAACAAGCGAGCAAATAAAATTCCAGGAGAAACATTTCTTCCCAGATTCCAGCAAAAGCAGTTCTATCTTCTGGTGGAACTGCGGCACTTTGGGATCCTGACTGGTCAAGCAGGCTATCCAGAGTTCATGAAGGAATGAGGGAAGATTCTTCTGATGAGACCAGAGAAAGTCTCATGACCAGTAGAAATGCTTCTGTCTGTTTATTCCCACTTCCCAGTGGGTTCATTTTCACATTTTACATTTGTAATATGATCAGATTTGGCTTTAAAAGTAGTAAAGTTCACCTCCAGCTTGGACTGCTTTCACTCTTATCCATTACTTTTCAAGTAGGGGTCGCGCCTAAATTACACAGATTATCTAAACCTATATATCCGTGATTAACTTAAAATGGTTAACACTTACTGTAGTGCCCTTTAAAGTTATGCTAGTTTACTTATAAGTCCCCCTGGATAGACAAGTTAACTCTGATCCTGTTAGCAAGAGTAGCTAGGACTGGCTAAATCTGTTAGCTTGCTAGAGTAGCCTGTTAACTGGTAAACAGCTAGTTAAACCAATGAATTAGAGCACCCTGAAGCTGACCTTCACCTTAATTCTGCATTGTAGCCTACAACACATCCAAGTATAACAAGATATAAAATGGAGAAAATGAAAATATAGTTATTACAGAGCTGCCAACTTTTCAAAATTTCTTGGAGTGAGATCAAGTGAAGCCAACCAAAATTTTCCCGCATGGCAATAGGACAAAACACAGTATGTCTCATTTTGTGCTGGTTAGCTCTTTCATCAAATCAAGCCATTGAAATCTTGATTAGTCCAATGGACTGGAGAAAAAAATTTGGTCTCACAAGTTGGGACCTACTTGTAGGTTGAGACCACGTCTTCGGGATTGAGTGCATGTATCCCCATTGTACCTCACAGTCTGAAGATTTGATCACAATGTGTGATCACAATTGGGGTTGTTAGATCATGATTTAATTCAATAAGCAATTTCAGTGGCTAAACGGAATATGACGTGTGAAGGAGCCCAATTTAACTTGGCATGATGACCAGAGCAATGGATGGAGGACAAAGCCTCTGATTAGCCCCATCTGATATTTCAGCCTCTACATCTGATGATGATAATAACTTATCATTCTCAATTGGATTTTATTGTTTGGTTATATCCGTACATCTGCTCTCTCTGCTGGAGGTTAATGTGAGTTGAGGTTTAGCCTCCACTTGTTCCTTCAGATGCTGCTTTTTGCTGCCCTCTGCTGTTCTTGAATAAGAAATCTGAATTAACAGCACGACAGGTGCAAACAACTTCCGGAAACACAGATACTGAATGGCCAAAAAGGCCTTGCTCCATACAAACTTATTATACACTCCATCCTGATAATCCTCTCTGATTCCCTCAAAACCCACATAAAGCAGCCTGATGTAGATAAGGACAATGGGTGCTGTAATCTGCCTGGATTACATCTTCTACAAAACCATCCGAGGTGACAAATTTCAGGAGGAAATTGTGTTTCCAGCCTGGATCTGCAGCTTCCATGCAGGCATTTTCTGAGTAGCTTTTTAGTTCTTCTGTCCAGCCACTATTTAGCCAGATGGCTTCCTCCGTCAATCCCCACTCACAATCAAGATTAATATAACACCACACCGACACACCAGCGTGCACTCAAATACATCAGAAACTACATGTACTTGCTCGCGAACAACAATGATGATATAATACAGAATCTGTCACAGTTGTGGAGTTACTGTACAAGCGAGGCTTAAGTTATTAAAGGGAGCCATCGATCGCTGAAATTCCAGATTAAAGGGGCGGATTAAGGTATTTTTACCACAAAGCCACATCAAGGCGCTCGTTTGAAACAGCGAGGTGGGAGACAGAGATGAGGCAGGGTGGGGGTGAGAGCCGCAGAGAGGGCAGATTGAAGAGGATAGAGAGAAAGCCCTGCTGTCACCAGGCTTGGTCACTGTTTCTCAGCGAGTAGCAGCCATCAAGACGTTCCTGCCTTTGCTTCCTAAAAGCTGCTGGTTCTGCAAGGCCTCTGGGCCGCCCAGCATGAAGGAGGCACCATGGGTTTTATGGAAAACTACCAGGAAATTGACCCTGTCACGCTGAACCTTTGCATCCTCATCGCCAGCTACGTTATCTTGCTTCTGGTCTTCCTGATATCCTGTATCATGTACGACTGCCGGGGCAAAGATCCCACGAAGGAGTACGCTCCGGACCCGCAGCCGACTCAGTCCCCGATCAGACTGGTGGTGATGCAGGGCTCTTCAGCTCCGATGGGACGGTGGGAGACAGCCAACATGATCACCACCTACCACGAGCCGCCGCACTCGGACTTCAGGGAGAAGAAGAGCACGATGGTCTGAGTGACGCTAAGTTGACCAAACTCTGTATATACCTGACTTTTTTTTTCCTCTTTTCTTTTGTACATACGCGTCTTTTTACATTTCTTTGCTTTGTACCGGGACAATGCTTGGATTTGATCTACACAGGACCAAACTTGGAAGGTAAGGCGACTGTGTGTATGCATGTGAAATCCCTCCTTGTCTCATGGACCTTAAGCCGACGCCTGCCGTCTGCTCCAACGAGGAAATGTCACAACTAATAAATCACCGGGAATAAAGACGGCATTTCTGATGTGTGCATAGATTTAGGGTGGAGGGGCGGTTTGGGATTCAGGTCATGGTACGGTAGGAATTCATTAAAGTGTTGTAGAGGAAAAGAGAATCTGGTTGGTTTATTTTGGAGTAACACATTTCCTACACAGTCCATGACTTTTGAACTTTGCACATCTTCTCAGGTGCATAAACCTGTCCTTTAACAAGTGGTTATTGGTTAAAAGAACAACTTTGAGGTGTGGTGAGCATGGATGTGGTTCTTAAAGTGAAAGAAGGGTGAAAGTGCAAGTTCCTAAGCTGCCATGTCTTGACTCTTATTCTCAGCCTTTAATCACATCCCAAACAAGATTGAAAACTGACCAATTTAACGCACCAGGGATTCATCTATCAGCCTCTGCTATGGCTGTTGAACTTGGACTGCAAGGACTTCTGTTTCTATGCTTTCTCTTTATTCATACAAGTCATCCGCTGTGTTCGTCCTGCTGGCAGCGTTGTGCTGTAATCTGTGGAGAATCAGTCGGATTCACTGCTCTATTAGGCTCTGTCATCAAACCAGGGGCTTTTTCCATTCAGAAGTTTGACAGAGTTACATTGAGAGCTTTGCTAAGTTAAAAGCTGAAGTTCGGCTAATCAGAATTTATATAATTTTATGTAGAATCATGGAAATAAGTCATCACATCTTCTGCAGCATGTCCTTCCATTTTATTTCTATTAAGTCAGTACAAACTACAACTAATAATTAAACAGATTTACTACGGTATCACCCCCCTCAAGAAGAAATATGAGGTCTTGATCTCAACACAGGATTTCTGGGAAATGCCAACTTTTTAAAACTCTTCTGCGCACATGTCTGCATGCAAACACAATTATTAGATATAAAATCCAAATATTTTGAAGGTTTATTATTTAACCATGTGAGCCTAATTTTTGGGCCTCTGCAAATTTCACACCCATTACGATAAAGTCTATTTGAATAGACTTGGGGTGTGCTGCTGACGTGGAATAAATGACAATGGCACATAGCATGAATGAAAAAAAGTTCCAGGATCCCCTGAGATAAAAACAAACACTTTCAGGATGAATATCCCTACGGAACGACGCAGCTGTAGCTTGAAACTGTTTGAGTCTGAGACTTCTTAAGTCTTAAGCATTTGTTTCTAACTTTAAGGAATCATGGGGCAAATTATGTTTTAAAAGGATAGTTGTGTTTGTTCATCCAAATCTGTATTTCCAAGTTCCTGTTAAGGAAACCTACACCTTAAAATCCAACGTTGCAGCCTTGTGCACAAGATTTAGTGGAAGTTGCACTGTTTTAAATGATACATGTCATAAATTCAGTCACAGCATGGTACAGTCCAGCACGCATTAGTGTGCATGATCACTGTACTTATAGGGAGCCTTGACATCTGATTTCAGAGGTTTATGGAAGAAACCTGTAATGTATGAATACAGTTTTTTTTAAAGGGTGCTACCCATTTTAAAAGGCCAAAGATTAAGGCTTGACATTGAAGAGTTTTCATAGAGGAGTTATGAGTCTGTCGGACAGGATGCTGAAGTTAAACTCCCATCAAACCCAGTACAGTTTTTAGTTAAGTTTGAGCACCTGATAGCCATTTAACACCAAACCAGCTGTTGGCTGGTGAACGGATAGATTGGTTTTGACTTTTTTTTTTCTTGCTTCCATCATTCCTAATGCTCAGTCTGCAATTTCAATTTCTTTTTGAAGTCTTTGCTGTACTTTTTACTTTTTCTCTTCAACAGGCTATGTGTCAGTGCCACCCCTCATCAGCAAAGTGCTGGATTAATTTCAACTACAGCTACAAATCCAAAACACACACACACACACACACACAGATAAAAACAATTTGGTCACCTTATAACATTTTTATCATGGATAAATTATATTGTCATGATGCAGAAGTCATGCAGGGATTGAGCAAACTTCAGGTGCAATTTGACAGAGACATTCTGGTGGTTGCAGCAGTCACTCAATTTTTCTGTCTGTTCATTTCAACCGCTCCTGTACAACTGTAAAAGTACCTGATGAGTAATGCAGTAGGTATGTGCTGTGATTTTGAGGACTCTTCAGATCTGCACTAAGTTAACCTGCAGGGCGTCAACTTAGCGTATTTCCGGCCCGTGTACATTCAGGTAGCTTTGTTTTCCATTTACAATGAAAAAATGGAAATACCATTTTCCCCTTTTACACTTAAAGCTAAAAGGAGAAATCAGAAAAATAAAAATCCATTTGTTGCTTTATTTTTCCAAGTAAAATACTAAAATCATCATAGTATATTCAGCGATGTGGATTAAGAAAATATACATATTTTTTTCCTTCAGTGTCTGATTATCTGGTTTTTCCTCCCACCTGAATCCATAGATACTGAACATCTGAATTGATAGTTGATGATTGGCACATTTGCAAATGTGCATTATTAGAATAATTCCAGACCTTTTTGTTGCTACAACTCTCTACTCTTAACATCCTTCCATTGCTCAGAAATTGCATCAAAGCAAACAAAATTTGTTTTTGTTGTTTCTTTCTCCTAGGTTTGAAAAATTAAACATAGAAATGTGTGTTTTATTGAAAATGAGTCATAAGATTAATTAGTTCTGCCTTACGACAGCTAAAAATGTTTCAATCATATACGTCACAGCAGGTTTTGAGTCTCGCATCAGTTACCATGGAGATTAGAGGGTCGAAATAGAGCCAGATTTGTGACAGTGCAAACCCTCGACTTTCGGCTTGCCACGTCATTGCTTCATTGATCTTGCTTACATTGCTCTGTCCTTGTAAGCGCCTCGTAAACGACCCTAAAATGTTATATAATGTAATATCAAAAGAAACCATTCATGTTATCTTGAGATAACAGTTAACTTGTTATCTCAAATAATGGCCACTCTTTGCTTCCATAGAGAAAATCTCAGTACATAAATATAATTTACTGTTGGTTTTAGTTGCTGCTTGATCAAGCTGATGTATTAAACAACCTGGTGAGAGAAACATCCACACAGACTCTCTCAGAGCATCTCCCACCTTTTATTTCTGGGGTAAAAGTACGTAAATTGAAGCTAAAACCTTGGTTCCATTATTTTGCTGTGAGACTGCGTTGTTATTTAACACACTGATTACACCTTCCCCTTTCAGCTGTCAATACGACAGAAATAGATCCAAGAATCACTGCTGCGAACGCGTAATCCCCCCACTTCTAAGAAATGTGCAATAACTGGACCTCATTCATAAAATAGCATGACCTCAAGGTTTGTTCCTGCCTTATTTTAAATGGTAAATAAGCTTTCCACATATTAATGGCTTGTAAATGAGCACATTGCGGCTGTTTCTGGACTTCTTATTTAGTTCATTATTCAAGTCCAGATTGACTGAGGCATACAGTACCTATTATAAATATCTTGGTCAGTGGCCAGAATTAGTTTCTTCTCCTCTGATGAATTCCTTACATTTTTTCTATCATGAATTAAAAAGAAAATAACCCTTAGTGTTGTGGGTTCCCGTTGACTTTGTGCAGATTCATTAAAACCTGCAGTGAATTACGTGAACCACTGGTTTCCAAACTTTATCTGCAGGACCCCCTTTAAGTTGATAACAATCATGTCAAGCCAGCCCGACAATCCCAATACCTGCAGGCAAAAGAAACGTACCAAGAAATGTGCCATGAGTCGGTTTGTTGGATGCAACTTTGTTAGCTATAAATAAAACCAGGGGCAGCAGGAATTATCCTCCGTTTGAGTGTGAGGAGTTTTAAACAAGGAAACTTTGCAAACTACTTCAGGTAGGTTGAGCTTTTGATGAGACAGATACTGCTAACAACTCTTTATTTCTATCAACAGGCTTTTCTTTGTGCTCAGAGCGAGACGTCTACAAGTGGCTTCATACTGTCGATGCTGATATTTAGAAACTTTCAACACGCCATGGTCTCTCTTCATAACCCACCATTAACTGTGACCATTACCTGCAACCAAGGGCAAGATATTAGGGATGGGCAATACTGCAAATTTTGGTATACTTTTAGCGCTTAAAGAAAATCAAACAACTTAACATTTTACATTAAGATTTTTTAATAAGTGAAACAGAGGCTAATTCTGCTATTGGTTGGTTCTCATTCAATTTATTTGGCTTTTTTTTCTCTGTTGTTGATCAATCATTGTTTCTCCATTGGTTCTTTCACAATTTTCTCCATGTTTTTGTAGAAGTTTTGTCTAGCCTTGCTGCACGCACCTCCATATTAACTCTGGGGGTCGCACCCACCGGTTTGGGAACCATTGCCTTTAACAAAGTATGAAAAAAAGAAAAAAATAATGCTCATTTTATTTGCACACATCAGTGCCTCATGCTCAGCACATACACCACATGAATCAATGGTCAGACCGTTAGATTTAGTAAACTAACAGGTATCATCTCCATCATTATAATCATCAGCTTACATTTATTTTTTCATGTCAGAAACAAATACTTCTAACTTTAACTTAAAATGTGGAATTTCTGCTGCCGATACCGAACAGAAATGGACATTCAGACACGTTTAAAGCAGACCCAGCCTTCTCTGAGTTGTGTTAAATGGGCACAGGAAGCCATGTTTCATGCTCACAGTAATCCTCAGCCAGAAGCAACAGTGTGCTTTACACGATGGAGAGCTCCAGGCTCAGCTTGTTAGCTGCAAGATTAATTAAGTTGGGTGCAGCAAAGCGTTTGACCTATATACAGTGTTTTAAGTTAATTTAATTTAATTCAGCGCTCCTCCTGTTGTATATCGCACAAGAACTGAAAATACTTGTTCTGATACAAATCAATATTTAAGATTAACTTTAATTCTCTATGCAGCTCCTGTAGTGGCTGTTGCACAGCTACATTTTTATCAGACGTACTGTAAGTGTCCCGTTCAATGTGAATATTCATGCTTCATTTTTCCAAAGTTGTTTGACTTACATTGCATTTGTAAGTTACAGAAGGAAACTGTATTCTAGCATGAAACAGTAAACCACTTAGGAAGCTGTTTAACTCCCTGTCACGTGTTTACATGCTGCAAAACCTCTTTAAAGGGCTTTCCCACCTATATACCTGCCACAAAAGACTTGAGGGAAAAAGCCAAACATATGCTTGTGCTGCTAAGCCCGTGTTTGTGTTAGGATGTTTATGTCTGGACAATTGTTCTATTTCCGGCTCGTGTGCTAAAGTTATGTTTTATTCCAAGAAGTGGAGAGGCTGAGAGGAAGCCAGGTTCGCAGGTGCACTAAATAGCATTAGCATGGGTAAACTTTTGCCCCGAGTTACCAGGAAGATTAGATAAGGTTGTCTTCGGGTCATTGGCAACAAAAGACAAGATATATGGGAGGATTTAAAGAACTTATAGACAACATTTTAACATTTTATTTTACATTATTTATTCTTAACCGATACTCATGTTTCATTCAGTGCTGAACCAATTGCACACACTGAGAAGAAGTGTGTTACAGATTACAGATTACTAATTACAGAATTTTTAAAAGGCATGTGAAAGATGTAAACCAACAGCTCATTACTGGTTAGCTGAGGCTCCTGAGCAGCATTGCTAGATTGGGGAGCAGGTTTGGAGCGATGGAATAAATGGATGAATGTGCTTGGAGGTTGTTAGCAAGCAACACATAAATGTCAAAGGGTTTGATGTGCCCTGATAACGTCTGCAGAAAAACAGCACAAGCTGATGTTCATGTGATGCGGTGGAAGGAAGACGGCGCAAGGATTTCCATGTTCTGTATTAAGGCTTTGCATGTTCAGGTTGCTTACTTAACCTCATGAGGGTCATACATTAATAAAATGTGCTTTATATTAGATTCATTAGGGTTTTGAGAGGGAAAGAAATTGTTGAAATTTAGATGCACTAAATACAAGCTGCTTACAATACAACCCTGTCCTAGTGCTGTGTGCACCAATAGTTCCAAACCCATTTTCCTTTAGGACCTCCTTAGTGCACCCCGCCCGCCCATGCAGAGACAATTGCTTGCTTTATACTTAAAGCGTCTCACCATTAATGATGCATCCTGGCTGAATCTATATCAGCCAGTATGGTACCAATCAAAAATAGATTTTATTCTATGTCTGAGAAATGTGTTGTGGCTTTTCTCAGGCATGTTTTATCAATAAAATAGTGCAGAAAAAATCCAGTTTACAAAGATAGAAATTAACTAGTCCACTTCTGCAGCTCCACTAGATCATTGCTCTCACTAAACCATAAGGTAAATGGACAAAAAATTGTTTTGGATTCACGGTCTGGCCTCCTTTGTAGTCTTTTTTTAAATTTTTGACAAGAGAGATATGTTTTTAAACATTGCAGCAGATAGTAATGATGCCATTAATTTACTTTGGGACCCAGTTTAAAAAAATATACATTTTCAAGCTCCCAAAATGGCAGTTCCGTATGAAGAAAACATCCATATATTAAAAAAAAACAAACATTCAACTAGTCTCTGTGTGTGGTGGCTTTAATTATAACCATCACTCTTTCAAAGCCTTGTGGACCCCCTGTGCTCTCGGGGGACACCTTGGCAGGGGGACGGGGACCCAAAGTTGGGAAACAAAGGTGAAAGTAACCATAAAAAGTTCAAATGAATTAATTTTTTCAAAAGGTGGTTAATTTAAAGAGACAAAACAAAAGTTTGCTGGTTTAAAGGAAGAGTTGTCAACCCAAGAATCTGTGTTGTAGTCAGGGTATTTATATTTGTGTTTATTTTAAAAGAAGGCCAGTGTCATATACATGAATCATGTGAACACACAGGAATATTGCAAAGCTAATTTCTGTCCTATGTCCCGTACCAGGTCCAATAAAAACAACAGATAGTAAGGGATTCAAATAATTAGAATATACATAATCTTAAAAAAAATAACCACAATATCACAGTCAGAGACAGGAACCACAACCAGCAGGATCCATTTGAAATGATTTAAGCGCGGCCCAAATTCTGAGAGTAATACAGTTTACATGTTGGACTGACCGCTTGTTAATTGAATTGCATTGTGGGTAATGTCAGCACCAGATTTAGCCATAAACAACCAGGTTTGTTTAGTGAACCTCTAGTCTGACAAAACTAAGTGAATAAATGTTTAAAGAGATCTCTTAAGCTCAGGTCCTCGAGGGCCACCGTCCTGTAGGTTTTAGATATTTGACCTGTTTCAGCACACCTGATTCAAATGAATTGGATCATTGAGCCTATTCACCCACACACCAAATCGGATTTTATGAGTTTGGGAATTATCAGATTATCTAAGTAATTGTGTAAATAGTATAATATTGTTTGTGATTATGAGAAACTGGATTAACACACCTGGATTTCTCCTTCTTCATTAGGTACTTTACATTTCCACATTCGCTAAAATTGTGTTTTTTATTCTTTTCTTTTTTTTAAGACAGAGGCGTGACTGCATTGTCACAACATGAGTGGAACAAAGCAGCAGCAAGAAGTTGGTGTATGAGCAAAGTAAAGTGCAAATCAACAGGCTCAATAGCAGCTAATGCACCCATATCCAATATCACTAGATGTTCTGAAAATCGTCTAATTCATATGTATGTACTCTGACAGAATTAAAAAACAGACTTAAAAATGTCAAAAGGTTTTTTATAAAATATTGCATGTAGATCTGAGTATTACAAAATTGTTCCTGGGTATGGGATTTTGAAGGTCCTAAAACAGGCTCACTGTGCAGAACTTTTCAAGCTGTTGGAAGAATGTCAGAGTAGGGAAACATCTAAAACCTGCAGGACCGTGGCCTTTTTCTTGAGGGAGTGGTGGTGGAGAGCCCTGCTGTTAAAGCTTCCTGCAAATAAAGTCCAAGGTTTAATTAGAAATGAAGATTCCTTCCATTTTTGTTTAATCAAAAATGTGACTTTACTTCTACCCCCATTAAAGAATAGAAAACTCAAGAGCTGGTGAAAACGAACAGAAGAAGACAGCAGCCACAACTCAGTCTAACATTATAATTCATGGGTGGAAGTCCATTCAGGCCACTTGTAAGTTAAATATATTGACAAAGTGTCTAATTATGAGGAGATTCAAAGCAATAATAATGAGATAAAAACTAAAAGTTATTATTATGTGATAAAAGGTCAATGATGAGATTTAAGTCATAATTATGAGGGGAAAGGACAGAAGTGATCATTATTTCTCACACTCTTCCAAAAGACAAATGTAAATCAACACTCAATAAGACAGACAGTGGGATCCTTCACTGACTAACTGCTATAAATGTATGGACGGATGGATGGATGGATGGATGGATCTATGGATGTATGGATGGATGGATGGATGGATGGATGGATGGATGGATGGATGGATGGATGGATGGATGGATGGATGGATGGATGGATGGATGGATGGATGGATGGATGGATGGATAGATGGAT
>JAVQJG010266989.1:0-12558 GCA_036024015.1 Craterocephalus amniculus
CAGGCCTGAGATTGGCTCAGCATGGGGTAGAAATGTGCTGACCAAGGCTTCAGGCTGATTGTGCACCCGGGGGGCCTGGGGGGTGGGGGGTGAAGGGGGGGCTACGCGGATTGAGTGAAGTTTATTTAACTTTGGGTAATATAGGCTTCCCTCAAAAACAAACAGGACTAACTTTGTTTGCTGTGTGTTTTAGCAGCTGTGACCTTCTATATGACTGAGCTGCCCCTCATCTTTGCAGCCGATGGGGGATTTCAGCTCCTTAAACGCCCCGCGGTGAATAGACTGAGAATACTATTAAAGTTTTGAGCGTTATAAAGAAATGGGTGCAGCTATGCGCATGCTGTGTGGGTTGTGTGGTCCTGTCAAGGTGAGTGGAGGTCCTTGCTGCAGGTGCAGGATAAAAAGATATGGTGGACAATGAACGGCACACAGTCACGGTCTCGCATCCACACACACTTGATCTTTTATAGCTCCAAAAGCAGACAACATAGTCACCCTGGCCCCTTTTAAAGCCAAACTAAGACTTGGCCCCAACTATTCCCATGACTTAAGGGCTGGGATGATGATTCCACTGTTGCTATAGATACCTCAGATGACAAAATATTGTCAGAGAAGTATTCAGGACAAAGTATTGCAGCAGATGCTTCATGACCAAAGAAATGTAGTAGTAAAATGGAGATTTTGACTCCACTTAAAGTGCCATTATAATAATAGAAAGGAGCACGCAAACAAAAGATTAGTCATCTTCTTCCACAGCACACACACTTCCACACACACTCTGCTGAATACACTGAGTCACCCAAGTTTAACACCCAAAACGAATAAAATAAATAAAATTTGAAAGGAGTAGTAGATGTGACATCTGAAGCAACGTTTCTGGATGAAGAAGAAACAGTCACTACAAGGTCTGGTGTTTGAAGCATAGCTGAGTAAAACGGAAGCTTCATTTGAAGATTTAAAAAGCAACGTAATCTGTCCTGAGCTGTGAGGATCTGAAATGTCACTAAAAAGGGTGATTAATTCAAGACCAGCCAAGATTTCTTAACAAAAAAACTGTTTGAGAAGTCTGAGAAAAGCATAAAGATATGTTTTCTGAGGTTGTCACATGACAGAAAAACACAATTTTAACCACACACCATATGAATGATTATAACATTCAACAAGCAGATAAACTTGGGTTTTAAAATATCTAAATAAAAAGCGGCTGAAGCCCCAGACCCAGAAGTATCAGGTCACATCAAATAACCCCCACTTTGGGGCAAACATGGCTGAGTTCGTTTAAAGTGAAACAAACAATTCGGATGTGAAATCAGAAATGCCCGCAGCAGAATATTTCCATCCCCTCCTGACTAAGTTAACCACCGTGTTTAAATGTTCAGCTCACATTTAACATGGAGGGTATCTCCTCCTGGGGATTCAGCTCAGAAACCGCAGTGTGAGCCAGACACTGCTGTGACAGAGAAGACTGAACTCATTATGTCTGCTGAATCCCAGCTATCTTCATTAAGAGCTTGTAAAATTAAGAGGTGTTAATGTAAAGCCAAGGAGATTTTCTATATGAAGCTTATTGTGGTTTATATAAAAGAACAGAAAAAGAAATAGAAAAACAATCAAAATTGTAGTAAGATATAATGAAAACATTGTTATAACAAAAAGAATCAAATGTTGGTGGTGATCCTTCACTCATCAATACTGTTAATGAATACAGAAAGGATCATTGGCCTTATTAAAACTTTGGTTCTCAGTGTGAGTGCCCAGTTCTCTGACCTCCGTGATGTACTGTTGTTTATTTACAGCATTAATCTATAATATGCACAGAATTTCAGTGTGAAATCATTAAATTCGCTCTTCTAGGTCTGCATCCTTTTTTTAATGTAAAAAACATGTATATTCTCAACCTGTTTAATCCCAGGCAACATCCAGACAGGATGTTTCCAGGACAGGCTCAGCTGTCAGATTATGAGGCTAAAATGATGTAAAATAAATGTATCAATAGATATAGCACCATAAAGTCCAACCAAGGCAAGAAAACAGAATTATCAGTTTATTCATCAGAACTTTGTAGACATAACAGATGAACAGTGGCCGAGCCTTTCCTCATCTGCACGTCATTGTCTCCAGTCTTAGCTGAGAGGAGAAAACATGTCACAGAAACAAACACACAACAGGAACTTTTTACATATTTACACATTTTCCTCATTTACACATAAACTTACTGTTCACTTGTTGATCTTTGGCTGCTCCTGATTGGACATGAGCACCAATTTAAGCTCTCTGATTTGTCAAAGACACATTAAGTAGCTTCGCCATAGAGTTTCTCTCAGTAACATTGCAGTGATAGTAATATTATTTTATCACAAAAATATGATAATTAATGGTGTTAATATGGATCAGTGAACAATCATTCCAGTTTGTGGCTGAACTGTAAAGGTCTTGGATGGGATATAAATGTCTGGAAAACTTCTGCAGATCACCTAAAGGGTAAGCGATCCATCACAGTTCACCCCATAATGACACGCTACTTTGTCTGAGAAATAGTTGACGATATAAATGACAGTGGCAACAAGTTTTAGGGTTAAATCTGATTCTCAAGACAGCATATTCCCAGGTCTGACATGGTGCCACATTGTCAGCAAAGCCGAAATGACCAGCCTGACCAGATGCACAGCTGGATGACACGGTCGGCTGGATCAGAGCAAGTGCATTGTAGATGGCTGGTATCTAACATGATGGGTTCGTTGGCTACATCATAGAGTCCTGATAAGCTTTTAGAAATGTATTAGAAACCGTTTGACTTCACCATTGACCAAAACATGTTTACACCCAAATATGTGACTTTGCTGTCCTCAGACTTTGTTGTGTATTAAAAGTGATGCAACATGTAATTTAAATGTAAAAAGGAGGGAGACGGGGAGAGAGATGTTCTGCTTCTTTAGAAGAGTCCATCTATGTTTGCTTTATCGAGCATGAGGGATCAGAGGTCAGGGCTGCTCTCAGAGTTCAGGTCACTGGAAGTCCCCTTTGGTCTTTTTCCTTAGGACCCCTCTCTGAGACAGGTCAGCCATGTACACTTCTTGTGGGCTGCCCATTACTTTGCCTGTCAAATCGTAGTGGGGGCTGTTAAACCAGCTATTATTTTACAAGTATGAATGTGTCCACTTCCTGTACATATATCACACAAAACTTTACGTAACTATTAGAGCAAAGGTGAAAGTGCATGTCCGTGCCTCCAATTGTTTGCTGTCCTCTTAATTCCTCTGTGAGAGATAAGTATATCAGGCAGATACAGTAATACCAGACAGCTGCAGGTGGATGTTTGTTTGATTTCTCCGATCTACAAGTCCTTTTCTTTTCCTCCTCTCTCTCTACTTTTTGATTCTAATCCTGCTAATTAAACCTGGAGAGACTGCAGGGCTCACCACCCCTCCCCATCTCTACAACTTTCTCACAGGGTTCATAAAGGGCTGGAGGAGAGTAGAAAGGGGGATAGACAGAGGGGGGAGAGGAGCGAGAGAGCTTGAACAGAGAGTGGATTCATGGCGGCTCTGCTCTGCTTCTTATCAGTATCCTGCCTCTGTGAATGAAGCTCTTCAGAGGAGCTCCTCGCCCTTCGATACCCAATACGCCTCCAAAGCTATCTCTGAATCCCCTCTGCGCGTGCACACACACGTACACACATGTAGGCTTTATGTTCTCTGCAAATAATGGGAACGGACAATCATCCGTGCAAATTAGGGCTTCAGGTGATTATGTTTTCGTTTTCTTTAATTAACTTGATCATTGATCAAGTTAATTAGATTTTTTTAAAGAAAGTCTACCATTTAATTACATCTCACACTCAGAGCCCAAATACGCTTTGCTACAATGCAAGTTACTTGCACCTGACGTTGTATTGTCAGCTAACTTTTTCCAAGATTAAAAACAAATATTTTGGATTCACATTTGGAGAAACTGGTGAAAAAGTTATCTATATAACCTAATAAAATCCCTGCATTGGGAAATGTGATCAAAAGCTCCAGAACTAACCTTGACAAGCAGGATCTTTTCAATTGAAATGGATTCAGAAGTTGATTATTTTTTAAAACGTTTTGTGATTAATGAGAGGTTGTGTGACGTACTTATGATCAGTCAGTGTCCCACCCTCAGTCGACAGTAGACAAAATGTTCTCAGTTTGGACAAAGAGGAAGAATAGTTTGACATAAAGCTAAAATAGGCATTAAAAAGATCAAATGTCCTAATTTAAAAATGTTTTAAACCTCATAAACAGAGGAGAGGAGAGCAACATTTTTACATGAGACAGTTTGTCTAAGCATCGTACCTAAACTACCTAACTTTGTTTTAAAAATAAACATGGTTTATTCTCCAATACAATATTCTTAAATAAACAAATACATGACATTAAAAAGAGACATCTCCTCTACTTTCATGGGAAATTAGTATCAGAATTTCTTAGGGAGGGATGTTTCAGGAGAGAAATAAAGATTATCACTCAGTCCACAGTTCAGTGTTTTCTTTTTAAAGTTTGATAGCATGTAAACCATAAAGTAACATGGTTTGATGCAAGACCATGACATGTCTGAATGAGCAGTTTTCAGTCAGAGCACTGTGGAGGGGTGGGGGATACAGGTGGAAGTATCTAGAGCACAGCTCGGCCGAGGTCTGACAGGCTGCTTTTATCTTCTCCACTCATCTTTGTCTATTTACATCTGGGAAGACAAAGGGCTCCAAAACAAGAGCTTTTAAAGACAGAAGAGGGTCTTCAAACTCTGATTTCTCCGAAAAAGTGACAAGTCATCATGTCTGTTAGCCTGATTCAATAGTGTAACTTATTTACTCTTCTGTGTGAAATCTTTGGTACACCTTCACTCAGTACCAAACTCTCCGTACCAAAAAAAATCTATGATACGGGTACAAGTACCGTTACACTCCCTCTAACTAATAAAGTAACTTCAAGAATGTGTAAATACATACAAGATTTAGAGTATAGAAGTGGATAAGACCAATAAGTGAACAGATGTTGCAACAGGTATTGCACAGAAAAATTGGGGTAAATACAGGTGAGATATATTAGTTGTTCAGCTGAGTTGAACATGCATTCCTCGGTACATCAAAGTGAGGCCAAATCTGGGCTGAAACTGGGTCATGAAACGGGAGAATGATCCAAAACACAGTAGCAAATCTACAGGAGGAAGGTAGAAAACATTCAAGGTGTCCAGAAACAGACCTGACTGAGACACTTCTGTGGGGTCTGAGCAGAGCAGGGCAGCAAAAATCCATAACCTGAAGCAACATTTAAAAGGAAAAGTGAGCCAAAATTCCTCCACCATGATGTCAGAGTTGGTCATACAGACTACATCCCATAATTTCTCCTACCGTGAATGTGGTTCTACAAATCAGGTAAAAGAATGTTACTAGTTTCTAAAGTTTCTGCATTTTTCTCTGTTTTTGTTTGATCCTATGAGGACCAGCTGGATTTTTTAAACTGTCTGAGTTCATACTTCATTCTCCACCTTGCTGTTACTGAACCACACGCTGGTCAGTCCAGATGTTTGCTGCTTTCTCACAACAACATAACGTCTCACTTCCTCCACACTAGCTTACAGATTTTCCCGTGATAAAAACGTCATTAAAATCCTGATGAAAAGAGATGTTGCTTTCATCAGATTCCAAGGTGATGCCTGCCACTCCCGTCCAGTCAAGCCAGTACAAAGCCATGCTTCTAACTACTTTATCATAATATTGATTTATCAAGGCAAACAACAGCACTGAGACTGAAAGACACTGACATGGCTTCTGATTTCCTGATCCTCCTGCACAGCCCACACCATGCTTATTTATCCAGTTTGCAGTAGCCCCTACTTAGTGGCCTGTGTGTAATGACGGGGCCTGTTGTGCAGCTATGCACTGGTTAGATCCAAATAAAGGAGGGGGGATATTGGGTATCCTGGCTTATTTGCGGTGTGGGCAGCCCACTCCCCCATCCAATTCCGGTGGAGGCTGTTTTGGAGATGAGTGGTAGGCGAAGGGGAGGGGGGTTATATTATAGGATATTAAATGGTAATGATGGGCCTGGAAGCGCCGGGTCCATGGGAAAGTGGTTGGTGTGTCTCGCTGTGGCCCGGCGTCGGTCCTGAGACTCTGGAAGGCAGAACCGGGTCACCCTGCCGCAGAAGATCATTATGGGGTGGGGGTGGAAGAGAGAATGAAATGCCAGACCCCACTGACCACTTCACCCCAACCCACCCTGTTCTGAAGTCCTGTTCCTGCTCTGCAACCCAAGGCCCGCTGACTTAGGATGCCTACCCTCTGGAAAATGACTCTAGCCGCAGTCGCCAGACTCCACCAACCCCAGCCCTGACCTCGTCGCCATATCGACCAAGCATCAACAACATTGGGCAACCTTGAGGCTCGCAGGAAACCACCAGCACCATGACAACCAGGGGTTGGGTTGGGGTTCACACCGCAGCGCTCGTCCCGCTGTTCGGACGAGATGTTTGGATTGCAGCATGGCACAAAACAATGAAGGACCGGGAGGAAAGGGGAAGAAGAGACACAGAGGGAAGAGGATAAGCTCCGATTTCTCTGCATTCCTTTAATCCAACCAAGCAGTTAGCATTCTGCTGAAAAAGCCCATACTGACAGCTCCCCACGGCGCGCATGTCTGAGCGTGCAGGGCTGCACGGACGGGTGCCTGATGGGCCAGGTAGAATGCTTACCAGCTGCTTTTGTATGTAGAGACACACAACTCTGACAGAGTCGTTATGTAAGCAAGTTGGTGTTTGTAAATGATGCAACAGTCCCGTACCTTCTGTCAGACGGCATGAAGTGTGTTTGTGAAGTGAGCTCATGTGTGTACAAGTTTCACAAACACAAATCACGGACTCTTCCGCTTGGCTGAGCTTCAGCCGGACTGGTGGCCGTCAGGATGCTGCAGAGCTCTAACAAGCCTCTTCTGTTCTTTCACATCTGTATAAAAGAAAACATTTATTTATTTTCTGGCAGAGACATGGATATTGATGTGGAAGTTCAGATTTTGTGTCTTGTGTAATGAGACAGTGGAGTCAGAGACCCTTTTTTAGTGCTTTTCTCATTTTGACCACTCATTTCACTTTCACACTGTTAGTCACAGTCACGCCCACTCAGCATTTCCTCGGAGTCTTCTAGGAAGTTTTTCAGCACATCAGAGGCAGATTAGGAGCATTCAGTATCTTGCTAAACATACTTTTTATTAGTGAGAGGAAGCTGGGATTGAACCATCAACCTTCTAAATGACAAATGACTTCTCTTCCCTTGAGCCTCAGCTGTCCCACAACCATACTAGAGCACTTACTGGAGAGGATACCAACTGAGAATCACCTCCTCCAAATCCGAGACTGTGGTCCTCATCCAGGGAAGAGTGGAGAGTCGTCTTCAGATTAGGAAAGAGATCCTGCCCAGAGTGGAGTTCAAATAGTTTTAGCTCTAGTTCACAAGTGTAGGAAGAGTGGATCAGTCCACAATGATGAAGACTCTGCATCAGTTTGTTACTGTGAAAAAAGATCAGAGCCAAAAGGTGAAGCTCCTGATTTACTGGGTGATCACGTTCCCACTCTCACCTGTGCTCACCCGCTGTGGGTTGTGGTTGAAAGAAAAATCTTTGAGCAGAACAGCTGAAATGAGATTCCTCCGCAGGGTGGCGGGGCTCTCCCTTACAGATGGGATGATGAGAAGCTCATTCATCCTGAAGGAGGAGCTGCTTCTCCTCCACCAGAAGAGCCATATGCTCCTGTTGTAAACATCTTCATGGCCTCGCTCCACAGTATCTATCCACGCTGCAGCCATATGCTCCCATTCTCTGAGCAGTCATGATACTTCGCTCAGAGAGGGGCCATGTTTTTTCAGTCGCCACACCAGAACTGTGGAATGATTGACTATTCTATATCAGGCTGGGCCCATTCACAAGTTTTTTAGTATTTTCTTACAACACTTTATTGCTGATTGGTTTTTAAGCCTGAGATGCTGCTTTTATTGCTACCTCTTCACCCTTAACTGGTCACTTACTGGAAATCCAAAAATTCAACCAGTAAGATGAGTCTTATAATACTCAAAGATATTTCAAGTCTTTAAAACTTGGTTATTTTTCTCTAAAATAATAAGTCCTACAGTAGTAAACTGCGAAGGACGCTACCAAACATTTCCTCTCATTTCATGTTGAAAGCCAATCTCTATGAAATATCTGGAATGTGGGCCAATCTGTGTTGACTGGTGAGAACTCCATGTGGTAAAATGATTTCTTGTAATAGAATGAGGGGGGCGTTTTGTACGTCCTTTGAAGTGTTCAAAGATGGTCCTTTGCCAAATACAGGGTTAATGTTTTAACACATGAGACATTGTGTTGCTAGATTGACTTATAACTTACCTAATTTACTTTCTATTATTGTACAAATGACATGTGCATAATGACTTTTAACGTAACGTATTCATCTCTGCGTGAAACCATGAGGAACATCACTGCAGACGTGACCGATATCTGAGTGACAGATGGATGAAACTATAAGTTATGAAAATATTGTACCTGAAAACTGCTTTAAAGACTTGAGGCGAATGAGCACAACTTTTCAACACTATTACTTTTAGCTTTTCATAGAAACACTGGGTGTCTTGAACTCCAGGAGGCCAGTGTGGAAGCTGAAGAAAAACACAATCCATGCAACGTCAACCCGTTTTAAGGCCCTCCTGACAACTTTAACAATCTTACAACCCATTTTAGAAAGTTTCAATAGAGCTGTCACAAAATGAATTTAAACGTCAGCAGCTACAACTGAGTCAAAGTCACTCGAGGATGATTAAAATCACTGTTAACTCACCGCAAACGCACATTTTTAAATCCCTCCAGGGTTGCTCTAGCTGAGCAGTGGGAGATAAAACTGAAGATGAATTATAAGATCTCCATAAACTCAGCGTTGCACACCCACGACACACTGTAGGGACACCTTATAATGTAATGTTAAAGGAATGTTACGGCAACACTAAGTATTGGCGAAGATTATAAAGGAACATATGGTTGTTATGATGGTGAGTGTACCATAGAAACGTTATCCACCCAATAAAATTACTGATAGGGTCACGCCATTAATGGTGCTTCAACAGAAAGTTAAAGAGTATGGATCTCTGTAATCTCACTTTTCGTACACTTAAACTGCCTTTGAGAACATTAGGGGGACTTTTCCTAATAGGAATCATGCCTCGGCAGCAATCTCCCTTTCTCCCCCCTCGCTCTGCTCTCGTATCGCCTCACCCTCGCGGCGGTATTTTTGACCCAAACCCAACCGTCTAACATGATCCCATATAATTAAGCTGGTTTAAGGCCAACTGATCCCCTCAGTGAGCCTTGTCTTCCATACATTCCAATTAAAAGCGATTACACACAGTGGTCTTTTACTGCATAGAGGACTCTGTCAACTCCTCACCCCCCGTAGCCCCTCACCCACTTACCCACCAGTTCTGCCCATTCCCAGGGTTTCAGCTGTCACCCATCGCTTCAGCACATCAATCTCTGCAAAAATGTTTCTCCACCATTTGTTTTCCTCTTTCCCCCTCATGAGTTGGTAATTGTATGTTTCATGTTGTTTGCGCTAAGCTAGCCTGGATATTTTCGCCTTTCGGAGTAATTTCTTCTTCTTCTTTTGTTCTTTACAAAGAACTGCGTTTTCCTGCGTTTGGTTTTATGATCGCTGATTTGCATGAATAAGAGATACTCCTAGATGGAGGGAGAGACAAAAGCTTAAGACCAGGCAAATCCTTAAATCTTGTCAACTTTCACTCAAGGCATCACCACCCATAGCCCCCCACCCCACCCCCACCCTCGTTTCCTTATTCTTTTTTGGAAATGCCTGCAGGGAGCTGAATAGAAGCCCCACATTTCCACATGAAGTGAGCAGCCAGCAGCGATCTTCTTTCCTCTGGCAAAGTTTACTTTTCTTCTACTTGTGAGAAAGCTTGGTGGGACTGTGGTTATGAATATTCATGCTAGTGAGTTCCCTGTCAATCAGTCAAAGGGGCGCTGTGGGGGGAATTTATGTCTCCAGTGGTTGGTTTTAGCTGGGAGAGAATTTGTTTAGTCAGGTTTAGGCCGTTCAGTTACAGAAAACCTTTTCCAATAAAGTTAGGAAGTGCAATAAGAACATAAATCCATCTTTTGCTTATAGACCCATGTCACATGACGTCACAAGTCACATGACATACGTCAATCCGCCATGGTGGAAGACCGAACTACCATGCCCTGTTAGCCGTGTACATTCGGTGAAGCAGAAAATGCCACAATGGTCAACTTTTGTGTGGTATTTGGGTGTTCTAAAAAGACAGGACCTGAAGTAGACAATCCATTTTACAGAACTTGAAGATATAAACGTAATAAATAAAAGACATGTTGGCTATTTTTAGACTAGAAAGGCACTCGGAGAGCGTAGACCTCCGACAAGCTCTATTGACTGCAATGTTAACGAGCATTTCAAAGTGATCCAGAATCCGTAATCCGGATCTTCACCAAAATCTAATCTATTGTTCCTTGCATCATTCCCAAGCTATCCTGAAAGTTTATTTGAATTCCCTCCATAACTTTTTGAGTTATCTTGTAACCTGACAGACAGACAAAAAAACAAACGCGGGCAAAAACCTAACATAACGTCACGCTTCTCTAAAGTTAAACAGGCTGCCAGAGCGGATCATCCAGGCAGGAAGTCAGTGGATGAAAGCAAATCTGACCGATTTTAACCATAAAACACTATTTATATTCATCAGCTCATTCTCGTGTTTTATTGTTCAGATCGGCCGCATCTATCTGGTCTGCAGGTTCATCTCTCAGCTTTGCAGCTGTTATAAAAATGCCGTCCGATGTCCCGTTAGTTATAACTTCAGGTTATATTCTTATAATTTTCTTTGTATTGAGTGAACTGAAGGAAATTATATCTGGAATAATGTACTGTAGGTCTCATAGTCATCGGCTTTTCAGATCTCTGATATAGGAATGATTTTACACAACAGCTGATCCACGAGCAGCAGCCGGTGCTGCAGCTGTAGCCGCTCTGCTTCATCTATAACTTCTAACGGTTGTTTGTAACCTCAGTAAAGATGAATAACGTTTATAAACTTGCAAGAAGTTGCTCCTTTGAACAATTTCCATCTAATCCAAATAACACTGTTTTGGCAAGAAAGAGCATCTGAAGCCAAAATAAGATTTATATTTAAATAAATAATAAATAATAATAAATAAATGTACCAACATCCCATGATAGTTTGTGCATTTCACACTGGAACAACGTCAAAGTGGCTGCGTTGATAGATGGGGTTCAGCAGGCAGAGAGGAGGCGCAGCCGCGGTGCTTTGGAGTTCAGTGGGACAGACGGTAACTTGCTCAAACTGCGCATGCCGCTTGCATTCTGGCTGTAATGTAAACAGAAATCAGACTTAAACACAAACCAGTTTCATGTCACATTGGTGTAACGTGGGCCTGCAGTCTAAACATAGTCATTGATCCAGTGGGATGTTTTAGGGTTCATTCCCGCCGATCAGCCCCAGTTTGTCTTTATACAGCTTCTGGTAACGTCCCAACATAATCTGTGGCCTCAGCCATATTTATGCTAAAAACGGAAACACTTTTGACAAAGTTCTTGGGACATGGTCCGCTTTCAAAATGTCTACAAAATCGGTTCATCGGTAGGAAACGTGATGGTCTATACTGAATTTCAGCATTGTCGCATTTTTCCTGATTCCAGCAGCATGGCTATGTTGCTGTGACTTGCCTTCGAAATTACGCTAATATCAGGAGATGTAAAATCAGGATCGCTTCTAATACTGTTTTTACTGTTGAACATTGTCAACAGTAATATTTGACAGATGTCCAAGACACATAGAGAAGAGTAAACTGTTCTCATTTGCTTCGTAAATAATACCGGAAATAAAGCACTCAACAGGAGTTTTGTTATCAGAAGTAGCTTAAGCTAACGTGCATGTAGTCTTTTCATGAACAAATAAACAGATTTGTAGTGCGCAGTCCACGGAGAACATTTCATAGCCTTCGTAGGCTGCACACTAGGCAGTGTGTAGACCCCGAAATGAGACATACCTAAGGTTTTGTGGCTGTCCTTCCTGTACTGTATCACTGTTTTATTTAATAGAAGACTGATCTAAGCTACATGCCAGTCTATCAGCCACACATACTATATGTTTATGATATCACTGTCCATCATTGCTTAGCTTAAATAGCCCCTTATTTCTTGGGAAAAGATGTTAAAGGTAGAATTTGTAATAATTTGTTGCAATTTGTAACAATTTTTTCGAACACCAGATGGCAATAATGAGTAAAACCACAACTTTGCCACTTTCACAAAACACCACACGGTGGCAGTAGTGAGCAAGTCTCTCCACCCCTCCGCCCCCACAGCAGCACCGCTGTCATCTGACCGTCAGCAAGACTGAAGTTTATTTACGAGCTGTGACAACAACCAATTTGTCACCCTGCAGTGAACTGGTAAGTAGCCTAACTGTTAACACAACGGCAGCTTCTGCCTCCGTGGAAG
>JAVQJG010267012.1:0-15377 GCA_036024015.1 Craterocephalus amniculus
TTTTTTAAATTTTATTTTTCAAAGTAACAGAAAAATTACTTTTCTGAGTAATTAGTTATTTTTATGATGCTGTAATTCCGTTACTAACGCAGTTACTTTTAGGGAGAAGTAACGAGTAAGTGTAATTAATTACTTTTTTAAAGTAGTGTGCCCCACACTGCCCACTGGCTGAGATCATGGAAACGAACCAAATCTGATCATAACGATGCTGATGACACTCAGTTCTATATTAGTGTCTCACCAGGAGACTCCTGGGTCCAAACACGGTGAAGATCCCATCATCTACAGTCCATAATATCATTAAAAGATTCAGAGAATCAGATGGAATGGGTGCATGGGAACAAACAAAGCAACAGGATCAGTCATGTGTGAGAGGAAACCGATTAAAAAGCTTACTTTAAAGCAACGAGGAAAAGGGAGGTAAGGCTGCTGATGTAAACACGGAGAGGGCAATGGGAAGAATAGTTCCAGGAAAAACTGGAGGATCCTGACAAAACCAAGCAGGTGAGTCAGCTGAACAGCTGATGATCTGGCAGAGGGAGAGAGGGCTGAAGCTCTTCTCATTATACAGCCTGAAAACCTCCCTTCTCTTCAGAAGAGGGAGTCTGATCCTCCTCCTGGGGTCTGACAGATGGAAAAACCAACCAGCAGCCAGATCCAGATCAGGATGAAAGCAGGAAAAAGCTCCATGATGCAAAGAAGAGGCCATATGTGAACAGGATCCAGAAACATTGTCGTCTTCTCTGGACCAAAGCTCATTTAAAATGCACCTTCTCTACTTTAAACAAATTGGTCATGTGACCCACTTCATCACGTCTGGGGAAGCGGAAACACAGATAAAGTGTTTTCATTGCACTTTACGTCTGAAAAAACCTCATCATGAGAGGGTGTAAGAACATTTTGCGACATCTCAGAGGTTTTATGAAACACGGCCAGATTTTTCATTGCGATATGTAGGTTTTGGGTGATTCTCGGGGTGATGGAAACGCAGCTTATTTCAGGGAAGGCTTTGCACATTTCAGCAAAGACTGCTGAACCGCAGACTGCATCCATCACAGCAGCATGGCTTCCTGAAGCTCAGATTCTCCATGAAACGGTAAAGATGCCTCACTCGCAGCATCTGATACGTTCTTTACGTTCTACTGAGAATAAAATATGATGTTTATGTTCTACTGCCTATAAAATATGGTTCCATGAGGTTCGGGTCTTGTTTACATTTTACACAGTTGTGACTGGTTGGAATAGTGTGTATTACACACACTACTGTAATATATGCTACTACTAGCCCTGTTACTTATTTTTGGACTATTTTGATATTTTTAATATAGTTACAGGTTTCATTTTTTACCCCAGTATCCCGAGAACCTCAAATAACATTTCTATAGCGTCTACATGTTTATTGCTGTTCACTGGGCCTTTTCAGTAGATGTTGTAAAACTACTTTTCCATTTTATTTTTTTCTTTCTATTTATGATTCTATAACTTTTATGTCATTCATGTGACACCAGTGCATCATGAATATTATAAAAATATTTTGGAAAATTATGGAATCTGTGAACATTTATCCATAAAAGGGTCAGAATCGTCCTTTTTCCTGCCTTCCCTCCACCGTTCCTCCCCCACGCTGAATTCAAAGTGTGCGTTTTCACTGTGGAAGTGTTGAGCCGTGTTACTGCGGATCCCGGTGGCATCTTGTGCTGCTGCTGATCCTTTTATCTCTCAGTGGGCCTCCTCAGGTCTCAGCTGCTTACAGCACAAGAGGATTATTCTGGTTTTCCTGCAGGAGGATCAGAGCTGAGCATCAGAGGTCTGCGGTGGAGGTGGTGAATGGATCGGAGCGGATGGCTGCTGCTGCTCTGCTGGCTGACGGTCGGCCCGGGGCGGGCCCAGCTCCGGCACCCTCTGCCGGTGCTGTGGATGATGCCGCTCAGCTCCGGGACGGGGAGGGAGAACGTGACGGCTGGTGTAATCCCTGCTGTCAGGATGGCTCTGCAGGACCTGGAGAAGCAACCGCCGCCGCTGGGGAACTATGAGATCCAGCTGCAGCTGCTGGACTCGCAGGTTGGTGGCACGTCCACTAGATGCAACTTCTGCTGTTAGATCTGATGGTTCCAAACATGTCTTAGAGATGTGAAACCACCGTCCACTTGGTCAGCAGTTCAATATCAGGGAACTGGACGAAAATGTCTTGATGTCAGATGGGTTGGAAGACGATGACCAACAAGCTCCAGCAGCAGGAGACCTTACCGGGGCCCCTCCTGTCGGGGGTTAAGGGGGTTTATAGTTTACCCACACAGCCTACATTAGCCCAGTGGAGCATCTTCTCATTCTGTTTCCAGCAGGATGATGCTCCATGTCACACAGTTCAGATCATCACCTGCTGCTTTATAGATAGAAACGTCAGTTTAAGTAGAAGTGACCATGTTTATTGTTCCTCTCCATCTCCTGGTGGAGTTTAAAAGTCCCATGGCATGGGGGAGGAAGGATTTCCTCGGCCTGTCAGTGAAACTGCTTCTCTGCCTCTGGACGATGGAGGAGATGAGATCATAGTTGGACCTATGTGGGAGCTCAGTAAAATTAATCATCTTTCAGGTTTCATTTAGTTTTTACACAAAGTTCCTGATGCTTCTTATACATAAAAGTGCAACAAACCATATTTTTTCAGAGTACTTTGGAGCTGATAGAGTACTGACATACAGGTACTACTCGGAATATTAGAATATGCTGTTAAAGTTGTTTTATTCAGGTATTTCTAAATTAAAGGTGAAACCAAGAATTTTTTATGTACTAAGTACAGTAAGGTTTTACTGGTTTCATTGTTTTAAAAATAATTTTTTATTTCAAGCAATATTCAAATTTTATGAGTTTTTTAACTTGGTTTCTGAAGCTACAAAATCTAAACAGGTAAAAGCTGAAATATGTTGACTTGCAGACTATTTGTCTATATGTGTAAGTGTCATCTTTGAAATTAAGTTACAGAAATTTAGCACTTTTTCAGGATATTCTAATTTTCCACGTAGTGCCTGTAAATCCTGTTGGAGTTCAAAGGAAACTCCCGGTGGCATAGACCTCATGCAACCGGGTGAGTCTGCTCCCTTCTCTCATGGATGCACATCGTACAAATCTGCAGAAAATGGGAGATGCTGTCTGCTTTCCGTTTCTGTTCTGTAATATTTTGGTGTCCCCTGCATGCAGCTGGTAAATGGGGTGGAGTCAGACATTCGGTTAGGGTTAGGGTTAGGGTTAGGGTTAGAATAGATGTCCAGTCAAAATAGTTTGAGGGCAAGCTCATGTCTGTCTCCACTCCATCGTGAAAGGAGCAGTGAGGGCCTTCTCTCTTCAATCACAACGCGTAATTTTCCGGATTCATCATATTTTCCAGTGTGACCCGGCTAAAGCTCTCAAAGGCCTGTTTGATGCCATGTGGGCGGGGCCGCGGTACCTGCTGTTGTTCGGAGGTGTGTGTCCACCCGTGACGGCGCTCATGGCTCGGTCTCTGCCGGCCCTCAACCTGGTGCAGGTGCAACACTCTGCCTTGTCTGCACATGATGGATTTATACTTTTTCCGGGCGTCCTCACCGGCTGTCATTTGATGTCTCAGGTGTCTTTTGCAGCCTCGTCCCCCAGCCTGTCTAGCAGGAGGTGGTACAGGAACCTGTTTAGCACCATGCCGTCAGACCGGGGTCTGAACCAGGCCACGGTGAAGCTGCTGCAGCGCTACAAGTGGAGGAGGGTCGGTGTCATCACAAAGGAAGGACCTGGACAGTCTGAGGTGACTCTGAATCGATGTGGCATTTAAAAAAAACTTGACTGAAAATCTTCTGACTGAATTTCTTTTGTGAAATTCTATGGGCTTGGTTTGTGGATATCAGCTGGTAAATTCTGTCCAACGTTGCTTCAGTTCATTGGTTTCTGCAGCTGTCTGAAGGTCCACCACAGCATTTCAGCCAGGTCCAGATCTGGACTCTGACTGCATCATATCCACACCTTGGTTCTGTTGTGGATCCGCTGCTGTGTTTGGGATCACTGTCCTGCTTCATGTGAGGATTTTAGCCAAACCATTACTGTCTAACACAACTAGCAGCAGAACGAGAGCAAATCTTCAAGTCTTTCCAACAGCCACACTGGTTCACTCTTTTTCTAACATGGATTTTAACATTTAACATGCTAACTAACTGAGGCCTGGAGAGTCTGAGATGTAGATGACTTTCATGTTTCCTACAGGTACTAAGAAAATTAGAACATCCTGAAAAAGTGCTGCATTTCTGTAACTTAACTTCAAAGATAAATATATACATATATAGACAAATGATATGCAAATCAATATATTTCAGTTTTTATTTGTTTAGATTTTGCTGATCAGGATTTGAAGCTTCAGAAAAACTCAAATGAAAAAACTCTGAATATTAGAATATTGCTTGAAATCAATAAAAAACGGATTTTAAATACAAAACTGTCTCTGAAAGTAAAATCTTGCATCTGTATTGTGTTGGTTTCACCTTTTATGTTGAATTGGCTGAATTAAACACCTTTTTCAGCATATTCAAAATTTCTAAGTAGTTCCTGTACATATAAATAATCTCCATCTCTCTACAATAATGGACTGGATAGTTTGGAAATGGCTCTCCCAGATTGATGAGCATTAACAGTTGATTCTCTAAGATCATTTCTGGTACAAAAAGCACCTCAGTTTGTTTGAAATGGACTTTTTCGCCGACAGCTCTTCCTCCAAAAAGCATTTTCATTGTTCTATGAGGCATCCCTTCTGGTTTGTCTTTGTTTCTAAGATGAAGAAGGATGCGATCCGACATCTCCTGAAAGCCGACGTGCAGCTCGTTGCCACAGAAAGCTTCTCTGAAGATGCCTGCAGCAGCCTCAAGAAGCTGAAGGTACTCTGTGGTTTAAGTCCAGGCTTCCAGACTACAGTCGGGCTGCAGCTGGGCTCAAAGTGGCTCATTTGTAAATTGTTACTTTGCAGGACCGAGATGTTCGCATCATCATTGGACAGTTTGATGATGATTCTACTTCTGAGGTCTTCTGCTGTGTGAGTACTGAATGTTTCACTAAACTGTGGAATCCTCTGTTGTCTGTTTTTCTTACTTAGACATCTTAGTTTAGGAAAGAGGACATTTCAAAATCTCAGATTAAAAATGGATGCTGGTAAATGGACAATTTAAAGTTCAGATTAAAGAGCATGGTGGTGAATGTATTTCTGTGATGTTCAGGCTTACAGACTGAACCTGTTTGGACCTCGGTACCAGTGGATCGTAGTGGCTGGAGGACCAGTTGGATGGAGGCTGGGGTGGAGGCCTTCAGGCTGCACAGCCAAAAGCCTGCTGATGGCTGCAGATGGATCCATCTGGCTGCAAATCAAACAGTTCAGCAGCAAAAACACACCGAGTGTCTCTGGACGGGTCAGTTCCTTTAACCCCAGTGTTTATTTCTCCTGGATCAGAACTGGAGCAAGAGCAATCAGCTACCAATGCTCTTGTCCCTCAGACTACCCAGAACTACCAGAACTCCTACCTCAGACAGCTGACCCAGGACAGGTCGGAGGTCAGCCCGCTCCATTCCTTTGCCTACGATGCTGTCTGGGTTGCTGCCAGAGCTCTGAGCCAAACGATGGAGGTGGTGAAGCACAGAGAGAAATACAGCGCTCACAGAAACACGACGGTCAGCTACGAGGAGGCCGGGAAGATCCTGCTGGAAGTCCTGAAGAACACAAACTTTGAAGGCGTAACTGTAAGCAGATGTTGCACCTGAAACACCTGGAAAACATCTAAAAAACATTCCTGAAACATACCTGATACATTTGAAACTTTCTTGATACACTTTTGAAAGACACCTGAACCAAACTTTCTTGAACTGCTTCTGTAACTAGTTCATGCTTGGATTGTTGTGTTTGGTGATAGTTGCTGAATTTGTAGAGTGTAAACAAGACAATAAACATGGCGACAACAGAAGATGTTAGTATTTGGTTCAATCTGAGATCACAGGAGAAAAAATAACGGTATGGCAGATGGTATTTAAGGACTCTAATCCAAATACGCTGTTTTTGTCTTCAAAACATGGCATCTTTTCAACTCCTGACAACCGTGAGACCTTACATCTGATCAAATTGGCCATTTCTGAGGATGTGCACGAAAAAAGAAAAAACTGAAGATGTGCAATATGTAATAATGAACATGTAGGAAAATAAAAGCAAGACCTAAATGTCTAGACTTCCTAGGGTCAGTAACTTTAACAGTCCTCAGTAACTTTAACAGCTGCGTGTCATCGGCATAAAAGTTAAACATATCCTCACATCTTTGGCTGATGTTTCCAACGGTAAGCACAGAAAGAAAGAAATTAAACTGGTCCCATAAGTTACCCCCATAGCACACTGTCAGGAGAAAATATTTTACAAAAGCCTTCTGTTTGTCAGATTAACACCATTTTTAGATTGTCCATGAAGTCCCCGCTCATGTCTCAGTCTGCTTACAAGAATAGTATCACAAGCTGAACTGATGTCCAGAAGGAGCAAAGCTAAATTTAAGGACAGTCCAGGTAGAAGTGGACCAGAGGTTTCCCTGAAGGTAGAGAAGTTCATCCTGCTCTGATAGCTTCTGCTAGCTCCTTCACCATCATATGAGAAAGTCTGAACTCAGACTGGCCAAAACTGAAAGGGTGTGGTTCAGATGGAGAAACCTGTGCCGTCATTGCATGTTAAAGGTTCGGTGTCTCTTCAGGGCCCAGTTTTCTTTCGAAACGGAGACAGAATGTCGTCAGTCGAGCTGATCCAGTTTCAAGGTGATGAAAACGACTGAAAATAAATTTTTTCAGTGTTCAGAGCGCGTGTAGAGCTGTGTTTGTGTCGCCGCAGGCAGCAGTGGCGTGCTGGTGGGAGAATTTAATACGAGTACGCAGCAGCTCAAACTGATGAACAACCTGCTGAAGTTCAAAGGTCAGAAATGTGACCCCATCTAATGACTTCCTGTGAATGTTTCTGAATACTAAACTTACCAGATTCATCATCACTACAGGTGGAAGAGCAGCTCGAGACCAGACTCTGGTCCTCCTGCAGCACCGTCACGTCAGCTTCATTCTCTACAGCATCATGTCCTCGGTTGCTGCCTCCATCATCCTCATCACTCTCATCATCCTCTGCTTCCTCATCTTCAACCATAGATGCTGGTATAAATGCAGAAGGTCCCCTCCATGTAGAAACTCTTCCCGTCTCACACCCATGTATCCGTCTGCTTGCAGGCAGCTGATTTCTGGCAGCGCTTCCCAGGACGAGTTGCTGCTGCTGGCCATCCTCCTCTCCTCATGCTCCGTCCCGCTCTCCGGCCTGAACAGAGTCTGGCTGCCTGACCTGACGATGGAGATCCTCTGCTCGGTGAGTTCAGCCCCGTCAGCTGGAAGCTTCCCTCTTTAGATCAAGGGAAAAGGTTTTTCTCTGCCGCTGCTCCAGATAGGAAAGTTTTCAGAGAGACGAGGGATGACGTGCAGCAAACGGGTCGGCTATGCCGAGAAGTCTCACACTCCTTTATTTCACTGTTTCTACAAGCTTCTGCAATATCAGCAGATTTATTTCCATCAAAGTTGCAAGAAAAGTGATGACGGAGAGTCCAACCTCCAGCAGGTCCCAGAAATCCTCTCTGGGGTTCAGATCTGGACTCTGTGGTGGAAATGATGGATCCATTTCTCTGAACCCCTCTTTCACAATCTGAGCCCCGTGAATCCTGAACCCAGACCTGAACCCAGAACCTGAACCTAGAGCTAAACCCAGACCTGAACCTAGACCTGAACCTAGACCTGAACCCAGATCTGAAGCCAGAACTGAGCAGCTGCATCAAGCCCAGATCATAGACTGCCCCCACAGGCTTGTACAGTAGACACTACGGTCAATCTTCCGGACCAATCAGACCCTCCATGGCTCCAGAGTTCATGTTCCTGCTGATTGGTTCTTTCCTTCTGGCTCCAGCTAATGGAGTTTCCTTCACATCGTTCATTACTTTCACTATGAAACGCAGCCAGAGCTCTACTGTTGTTTTCCTTCCATCATGCAGGAAGTGCTTCCCGCCATCCTTCTGAAGCCAGTTTCAGTTCCTGCATCTTCTGACATGTTTCCTCTGCTTGGTGTCGATAATCGGAGCTTCTGGGACAGACTCAGGTCTTTCTGTCTTTCCACATGCTGGTTTAAGACGTGAGAAGCTGCTCGCGGCATCAGTCGGGTTAAATACCTTGTTGATGATGCAGGAATTATCCAAACGGCTCTCCTCCCATTTGCTTGGTTAAATCCAGGGGGAGACTTTTGCTCAGGCCAGGCAGAGTGGGTTTAGTATTTCTGTTTTGATGCATAAATGAGTTAGAAAAGTAAACCATGACTCACTTGACAGGTTTAACTGATGTCTCAGGATGTCTAACAGGGTTTTATGTCTGACGCTTTTCGTGTGCTGCCTCTGAAGGCTCGTCTCTGGACTCTATCTGTGGGGCACACTGTGGGCTTTGCTGCACTGTTCACCAAAACCTGGAGGGTGTACTCCCTCTGCAGCCTCCAGCAGAAGGTAAAAACACCGACTGGACGGAAAAGACGAAGCCGTGCAGGATGAAACTGACATGATTCGTGAAATGTTTTCCTGTTTTCCATGCAGACTCATCTGCAGCAGACCAGCTGCGTCCTGCTCTGGCTTTTCCTGCTGGACGTGCTGGTTTTAAGCTCCTGGCAGATCCTGGACCCTCTCAGATGGGTGACGATTCAGCACAGCTCGGAGGTGATCAGAGGACTCACATATCTGATTAATAAGAAGTAAAAACCTGTCTAACTGGTGGTGTGCTTTCAGAGCGACCCTTCGGACAGGGACGCCATCATCCGGCCGTACTCTGAACTCTGCAGCAGCACCAACATGGAGCTCTGGCTCACTGCTGTCTACGGATACAAAGCACCTCTGCTGGTCAGAAAACAAACTTTTTTACTTTGAATCCAACGAGTACAGTCTGAGAAATAAGAGGAAAGGTAAAACCGATCCTAGAGGTGTAACGGCGGTTGGTGTGCAGGGTCTGGGATGTTTTGTGGCCGGGAACATCAGGACGGCAGAAATGGCTCCCCCCGCCATCAACAGCAAACTTCTGACTCTCGGCATGTTCGCTGCGACGATGTTCAGCGTGTCGGGGGTGTTGGGATCTCTGCTGACATCCCATAATCCTCCTCTTCAGTTCTGTGTGAGCAGCATCCTCATCCTCAGCTGCAACATCTTCATCCTGAGCAGTCAGTTTGGACCACAGGTCAGTTTTTCCTTCACCTGGGGTTTTATTCCTGGCAGAGTCTGGAGGATCCGTCTCTTTCTGTTCAGATTTTATACGTGCTGCGGGGCAGCAGTGAGCAGCAGAAACCCTGCGAGCTGGAGGATGAAGCTGCAGATGAGGAAGATGAGGATGAGCTCAGCAGGTTAAACCAGCAGCTGAAGGGTCAGAGTTTCCAGGTGAGGATGCATCGTTTCTTCCTCAGTATACTGAGCGTCTGGCTGTAAACCTGAAGCTTCTGTTTTCTGCAGCTGGATGTCCAAATAGAAACCATCACCATGCAGCTGGCTGATGCGTCTGAGCCACTTCTGCATGTGATGGGACCCAAACATGGTAACCGCAAACTTCAGCCAGAAACACTCCTTGGTGTTGGAAAGTGTTTATTTATCTTTAATTTGTTCCTCTTGTAGCAGCCGGCGTCAGTTCTCTGCTGACCCACAAAGCTCAGGTCTGCTTTTATAGCGACTCTGAGGGAAAAGGTTCAAGTCCAGACAACATCAACTCGCCTGAACAGTGAGTAGAGCAAAGCACACCTGAACAATCGCTAAAACACCCCACGCTAGCAGCTCATTTTGCTTCTAATATGGCAAAATTATGATTTTTTTTAAACAAGTTAGTGTGAGTTGAAAATCATACTTGACCCAGAGGCAGAAGATGTTCAAGCAGTTCACATCATGTAATGTCGTGTAGACTTTTAATTAGGAAAAAAGTTAATTCTTCTTTAACCGGTTAAATGCTCAATTCTGCTTTAGAGACAAAAAACAAATGCGTAAATGCTTATTCCTGCTGTAAAGAGATGAAAAGTATCCCGTAAATTCTTAATTCTCCTTTAGAGATGAAAAACGACAGTGTAAACTGATAATTCTGCTTTAAAGAGATAAAAAATGTAAGTGTAAATGCTTAATTCTGAATGAAAATGATAAATATGAAAATGAAGCCTGAAGTAAGGCGCAGGTTTATTCCAGGTTTATTTAGAATTAAATAATTCCTCAATCATGTAAACCTTCATCCTGTTTTAACTCCGGTGGTTCTGAACGTGCTCGTTTCCTCGTCCTCTCTAAATGACAACCATCTGAAGCAAACACCGGACTCATATGTCTCATGTATAGTACATAGAGACCAGACTACACAGAAAAAACATCATGGATCTTTTACAGGAGACCTGACATCGTGTTTTGTTTTTCGTGTTTTCTGACAGCGTACGGCGCCGTCTGTCTGTCCAGCTGCCCATCCTCCATCATTCCTACCTGCCCATCATTGGTGGCATCAGCTCCAGTAGCTCCAGTCTGTTCGCCAACCAGGAGGACTTCCTGTACAACTGATGGCCGGACACTGAAGCTAACTGGAGAAGCGAGCGTTGATGTACTCGGATCTATGAGTACATCTAGACTTACCATTATCCCTTTTTTTAAATTTTGGAGCAGTTTGTTTTTTTAACTCTTAATATTTGATATATTGTGGGGAAAATTTTTTTTAACTAAAATCATTAAACAGGGAAATTTGTTTGAATATTCATGAAAAGGTTGAATAAGGAAGATTTTTATTAAAAGCTGTTTTTAAAAAAAATCCCTCAAGCAGCCATTTAGAGGAGTGCAGAGTGAAAGTACAGCATTTACTAAAAACATTATATTTCGCCTGCGACAGACTGGCGACCTGTCCAGGGTGTACCCCGCCTCTTGCCCCTTGACAGCTGGGATAGGCTCCAGCATACCCACAACCCACTTGGATTAAGCGGTTCAGAAAATGGATTATATTTCGCCTGGAAATATATAAATATTAATTTTGATGTGTTGGACAGCAGTGTTCTGTTTACATCTACCAGCCAATAGGAGGCAATATTGGAAAATAAACTTTATTAGTCAGAATTAGTCAGTCCCCTGTACGATACGTCATTGGACATGATGCTGGCTGGTCTGTTGATGTGTTTGCAGCGAATTTGACAACCTAATGCCTGGAATTACTGATCTGCAGTTGCAGCTACACCTAGACACACTAGATGGCGCTGTTGCGGCTCTATGGCATAGCCAACCCTGTAACTTTTGGCTCCTATGGGGCCTAAGGCCCATTTATGTTCGACGCAGATGACGGTTACGCACACGACCAGAAAGTTTCGTCCGTCTTCTGCGTCAATTATGTGCAGTTTTGGTTAGTTTTCAGGCTCCTTGCACATCCGTCACTCGACGGACACGACGGAGTAATACCACCGGAAACCGTGGTGTCAGTGTTGAGCATAGTGGAGCAGAAAAAAACCAGGGAAGAAGAAGAAGAAGAAAAACAGCATGAAGAAAACCATTGAAGAAGAATGAAGACAGCGAAAAAAACATTAGAAGTTGCACAAGCTTTTAAAATAAAGTTCTACAAGTGCTCAGGGAGTGTTGGTGGTTAGAAACAATGTTTGAATCTAACGTTGTATCGCGGAGTTTATAATAAACTCAGCACTGCCGCTTAGCGGAGGTTACCGTAGCAACAGAAACGACGCATGGAAGCATGAAGACAGCGACACATGGAGACGCTTGGAACGGACGTCCCAAATTACGTCCGTCAGGGAGCAGAAATGGGCCTTTAGAGACTCTGGGAACCACCAGTAGACCTGCAGTCTGAGAGCCAAGTGTTCTCTTAGGGACATCAGGAACAATAAGATCTGTGATATACACTGGAGCTTGGTTGTGGAGAGCTTTATATGTGAAAAGAGACACAAGACGGAGGTTTTGGGGGGGTGAACGGGCCGGTTCTGGTCTGAGGGCCTGCAGGGGTCCGGTTGTCATCTTGTGATTGTGTTTCTCCAGTGTGATCAGCCTGGCGACGCGCTGTGCCATGCCCAGCTTCAGGATGCACCTCCGGGCCAGAGGGAAGGTGGCTCAGGTCTTCAAAACCCTGAACGACGCCCCGCAGCACCCGGTACGCCCCCCGCCCGGCCCGGCCCGGCCCGGCCCGGCCCAGCCCTGCAGGCTGTGGGGCTCGGTCGGGTCTGACAGCGCTGTGGCTCCTCTCTGCAGAACCTGGCCCTGTGCACCGCCTCCCTCATGTACATCCTGAGCCGCGACCGGCTGAACATGGATCTGGACCGGTCTTGCCTGGACCTGATGATCCGCCTCCTGGAGATGGACCAGGACCAGGGAGGCGGGGCGGGGGCCGATTCCAGCACCCAGTTCAGCGCCAGAGAGCTCGGCAAGATCAAGGAGAAGATCCGGAAGCTGTGCGACACCGTGCACAACAAGCACCTGGACCTGCAGAACATCACGGTAGGTCCGGAAGCTTCCGGCAGGTCTCCGCCCGGATGCGTCCTCGCCTCACCCTGACTCTCCCCCTCCTCCTCCCCCTGCAGACGGGACACCTAGCCATGGAGACGCTGCTGTCTCTGACCTCCAAGCGAGCCGGAGACTGGTTCAAGGAGGAGCTGCGGCTGCTGGGAGGCCTGGACCACATCGTAGATAAAGGTTGGACGCCACCGACAAGCCGTGTTTTCAGACTGGGGGGGGGCTGTTTGCTGACTCGGCTTCTGTGTGTGCAGTCAAAGAGTGTGTGGACAACCTGAACCAGGAGGACGAGAAAGAGAAGCTGGTGTCGTCGCTGTGGGGAGCAGAGAGGTGTTTACGGGTGCTGGAGAGTGTAAGACATGCATCTCTTTTAATCCCTAAAACTACATTTTTACTACATTTGGTTTTATATGATATAGGATGTATTTTATTATTATATTATTTTATGCTATGTTTTATTTTTCTATTATATATGATATGATATTATATTTTATTATATGATATTATCTTATTTTATATTATATGATATATATTGAATTAAATTATATTATAAGGGGTGTAATGGTATGCCGGGGTTTGGTCATGGTTTGGTTTGTTTTGGTTACAAAGTGTGGAAAGTACTTAACTTTGGTGTATAATACCAAAACAAGAACATGTTTAATGAAATTTAAAATGAAACCAAATTAAACTGCTTGCAGTAAATCCTTTAAAAAGGGTTCAGAAATAAACAAATATATGGCTGAAATGGAGCCACGTATGTAATGGGAGAAATAGTATAATCTCAGCACATACAGGGGAGGGATGTTTCAGGAAAAAAATTTAATTCATTGAATTTGCACAAATATATTAATTAAACCCAATTCAGTGTTTTCTTTTAAAGGTAGAACTTTAGTAGCATAAAAGATACAAATAACATGATTTAATGAAAGACTATGTTGTTTTTAGTTAATAAAACTGGAATCTCTTAATCCCAGTCAGCCTCATTCTTCCGGACAATCAGATTATCAATCGATGGATCAGGCAGATTTTGTTCCTGCAGCACAGTGATACCAGTCGGCCGCTGTAGATAATGGTGAAGGAATCAGGGTAGAGCTCGGGGGGTTAGTGGGGTTTAAAGGGTTAAACTCTGTTTTCCTCCCAAAACGACTCTGAATGTGGAGAAGCATCACCAACAAGGCGCTCCGTCCTCACGCAGGTGACCGTCCACAACCCAGAGAACCAGAGCTACCTGATCGCCTACAAAGACTCGTCTCTCATCATCTCCTCCGCAAAGTGAGTCTCTTCTTCTTCCCGCTCCTTTACATCATCCTCACGGTAACGATGCACGCCATCATCACCGGACCTGTAAGTCACAGCTGTGACCTTTGACCTGCGACCTCGCTGGCGGGTAGAGCAGCAGCAGACAGAGAGAGAGACTAAATGAGTCACTGACTGAATGTTTGAACGACTCACTGACTCACTGACTGACTCACTGACTGACTCACTGACTCATATATATTTTTCTAACTGTTCCCCAGTTGAGTTAATGAAAACATTTGCAGTTATAATCTGGTGGTAATCTGGTATAAATCTGGTGGTAATCTGGTATAATCTGGTGGTAATCTGGTATAATCTCTGGTGGTGATCTGGTATAATCTGGTGGTAATCTGGTATAATCTCTGGTGGTAATCTGGTATAAATCTGGTGGTAATCTGGTATAATCTGGTGGTAATCTGGTATAATCTGGTATAATCTGGTATAATCTCTGGTGGTAATCTGGTATAACCTGGTGTAATCTGGTATAATCTCTGGTGGTAATCTGGTATAACTTGGTGTAATCTGGTATAACCTGGTGTAATCTGTTATTGAGTGTAATTATGTGGTAATCGGGTGGAAAGGTTGGAGGATGTGGGCCTTTTGTTAAAATGAACGGATGTTGTGTTGCATGTTGCCTCCCAGAAAGCTGCATGGTGAGTGTGTCTCGCTGACATGGGCTGTGTCTCATTTAGAAGGCCACGCGCTTTGAAGTGCGCGTACTTCATCATCCACAGAGTTCCCTGCTTAGTGCACGCGCTCTGAAGCAGCCTCCTGGCACGGAAAGCCGCTGAAACGAGACGGCCTCGCTGAAGAAATTTTCCCATGAGCACAAGTCCCGTTGCCTAGCAACTACAATTATCACTATTAACGACATTATCATTTAATATGGCTATATTCTATCAGGTAATATTGCAATTGTGAGTATCATAATTATATGAATAGTAGGCTTCTTGTTACTTTAATGTACTGTAATATCAAATGCAAAATTAAAAGAAATAAAAAAACATCTAATAAATAAAGTGACTCTACCGTCACATCTTGACCGATTCCAATCAGTCAAGGTAGATTTACTAAATAACGTTTCACATCATGAATTACTAGGTTTTGCCTTTAGGACACGTTGGTGAACTTTCAGGACAAAATACTTCTTAATTAACTTTAAAGTGCAGTCATCAGTTGTTCCCCAGCCCGTGATGCTTAAAATCCACAAATGTCAAATCTTATAGGACTTTTATGCCGTAGTTTAATGCACATAAGCGTTTATTTTCAATGAATGGCTTGTCACGTTACTAAAGAAAATACTTCCACGTATGTACTCCTCCTCCTTTTGCGCGCTGTCATCCAGTTCGCACTGCATTATGGGACATAGTCGGCTGCGGAGGAAACACCGCATGCATCCTTCTTTTTATGCCAAACGAAGTGCGGGTTTGGAGGGTGGATCAGGAGGCTTCATCTGATTGTTCTGTAATGGGACAGTCCATGGCGCGCCGCTCTGACGTTTGCAGCCGACAAATCCGCACTTTAAAGCTTCTAAATGAG
>JAVQJG010267031.1:0-25829 GCA_036024015.1 Craterocephalus amniculus
ATTTTTAAAGGATTCTTTGCCATTGGATGATTGGGCCCGGGTGAGTGCTTCTAGTTATATATGATCTGTTCTGGAAACGTTAGCATTAGCCTTTAGCTTAAGGGACATTACAGTAGTACTGCTTCCTACTGAGCAGCATATAAAAACTATCAAATTAAACCAAACCAGTTGGTAATCATTCTGTTACTACTTTGATTTTTACATGAATCATAGGAAATGCATTAGTTGCATGTAAACCAGCAACAGAGGCGCAAAATGTGTGGGAAGTCAAGTTAACTTTATCTGGAGCCTATTAGCTTCAACCAGCCGCACATGGACAGTCATATACTGCAACGTTCTGCCGCTCATCAGGCACTTACGGCTGCTGTTTTAAATAAATATTGCTGGGAGATGTGAAAAAGTTCATCACATCTTGGTATGTTTATACAAAAGGCCACTGTCAAAACAGTGTCCAGTCTTTGCTGATAGAAGGACATCAGAAGAAAATTCCACTGTGCTGTTTCGTCTGCTGTTGCTTCATTCTTTGTGACTGCTCGTGAAAGAGAGGAGAAGCAGGGAAGAAAAGAGCAGTTCTCATACTCTGGTGAACCATATCGTGCTTTGGGTCAAAAAAGTTTCTGCTTGACCCCGTCTTTGTGCATCTTTTCTGTTATACTTGTTTTTTTTATGCATAACAGTAACGACGGAGAACGTCTCAATCCTCAGGGGGACAGAAATCACTCTGCTTTTGTGAGCCAGTCAATGACAACTGTGTAGCCTACAGGCTTTCAGCAGTATGTGACTTTCACTGCGGCCTCTGTGCAGATGTGCTGGCTGTTCTGCTTGCCGCTTTGTATATTAATGACGATATATTAGGCTACTTTTTTATTTGTGCTGGACAGACTGAGAAGTCTGGTGATAACGACTCACCTGAGGACTCCTAAAGACTATATTACAGCCAAATAAAACTGGCAGCAAATCGCTTACACAAAAGTGTCCAGATGTGCAGATATGTGGTATAAGCCATTCGTGTTCTTGCAGGTTTCCAGATGGTGGTAACATATGCACGGAAATATGGCCTGAGCATTCATACATGTGTTGTTAGCAACAACCTTGTGCAGCCTACAGATGGAGGACATGAAAAAACAATGTTGAATCTGTTATTTCCAGCATAAGTCTTTGTTCTGACACGAATTTTTTTACAACAGGATTTGATGGTGCTCAGAAAAAGGAGTTTGGGAAAATGAAACCATATATTATATATATTTTAGAGCTGGGCAATAATATTGAGATTTTGTCACACAATATATAGAATAAGGGAATATTGTTTATATTGAGTTGTTTAAAGTTAAAAATATACCTTTTTTTATCATTTTGCACAACTATATCTTGGTTATGGTCATTGAAATGTTTTTTTTTAGCATTTCAATATAAATATACTTTAATTTCAGTCAAATGTTTCAATGCACATGTGCTGCTGATCCTTAATATAAGTGCATTTAGCACTCATGGCTGTAAATTTGACCAGTTTCTTTGTTTACTTGACCAAAACAATTTATATTTATATATGTATTGTATATTGTGATTAAGGAACAAAATATCGAGATATGAAAATTGGTTCATATTGCACAGCCCTAATACACACACACACACACACACACACACACATACACACACATATATATATATATATATATAAATGCTCTTCTGTATGACCATTTAGTAGCTTTATCAGGCTTTAGACACACTGTTCACTGTTTAGAGGGGATTGCAGGATATTAACCTGATCAATTATCCATTTCTATCCACACTTTGCTTCACAAAGCTGACCAGAATAATTTGGAACAGCGAAATAAAAGTGACAGCTGCGATACTTGGCGCTGCACTCTCTCTATGCACCTTAGGGGAGTAGGACATAGGAAGAGAGGGGGCAGGAGCGAGGGATTAATAGTTTCTGAGCTGGAGACTGAAGTCTGAGTACTTTGTAATCATGTGGCTGCCTAACCCCAGTGTTAGCGAGGTTGATGAGCACGCGTCCCTGCTGACACACACACTCTCTCTACATGTACTCTTCTGAATATTGATATGGAGGGAAGAATTCCTCTGAGCTCCATTGTCAGATAGACTATTGTTCTCTGCTGGCCTCTCCCTCGGCTCGTGTGCACGTGTGTTCGCTATTAATGCCCAGCGTGGTGTCTACATTGTGTGCTTATGCATATTTTGCCCGTGTATTCATGGCATGCGAGTGTCGGCTGCAGCAGAGCAGCAGTTAAAGGGGCAGCGAGGGAACTGCGGAGTGTGTTTGTGGCCCAGCACGGCCCATAAAGACGACTGGCCTGAGAACACTTGAACCAGCCATCAGGGCCAAACATTGGCAATTATTTCACCTAGAGGCACTATCTGTAAAATGAACGCTCTCATTAAAAAGAGTGCACACACATGTATGAATTCAGATGAGCGTGCACGAGTCAATTTAGCTGCAGAGCAAATATATGGCAGCACAAATGCTTGTCTTTCAATCAGAGAGTAATGTGCTGTTTATGATGTTCGGCTGTGCGCTCGTGCACATGCGTGCGTGCGTGTGTGTGTATACATCTGTGTGGATTTATGTGTGTGCCACTGTTTAACTACCCCGCACACGTAACCTCCCCATCTCTGCCTCCCTGTTTCTCATTTACTGAGCCAGCGCCAGAGAGAAGGAGTGTGGGGAAACGAGAAAATAAGTGATAGGGGAGAAAGAGAAAGAGAGATGGTGAAATACAGAGAGCGAGGAGGAGGAAGGGGTTGGGGGTTTACACGGGGAGAAACGGAGGGAGGCCGGAGTAAAAAGGGAGAGAGAACGGGAAGAGGGGAAGATAGAGAGGCAGGAAGAAGGAGGCAGCAGATTTATGAAGCCATTGGAATGTAATTTGGAGGCAGAAATTACTGTCAGCCTGAGAAAGGTTTAAAGTCAGCGGAGCCTGAATCCAGGGCCTTCTTCTGTGTTTGTTAGTACGGCAAGTATCATAGACAAATGGATTGTAAATGCAGTGCAGGATAAAACCACACAAGCTCGGCAGTTTCTTGTCGCACACGCTGAATTCTGTGTGTGGGTGTGTGTAGGCCGTCTTCACATCCCCCCACCTCCTCCTCGCACGAGTGACACGGCAATGTGGCATCAGAACATCGCCCAGCATTCATATTTAACAGCTCATCTTTCATCCATGCTTGAAGACGCATACACACACAGACACACATTTTCTTTCACGCGGGCACTGAATTTTCCCCGTCAGACTCCGAAGGCCATGACTCCGGCAGAATCAGTCGAGGGTGCCAGCATGGACAGAACAAAGGCGGCGGGAAGGGGAGGAGGAGGGGGGGTGTTTCAAGGATGGACAGAGAAAAAGGTAGAGGTGGGAAATGGAAAAGAGAGAGTGTGAGTTAGAGAGGGTAAAAAGAAGAGTGAGAGGGATGTGACTAGCTTTCTAACACAGCAGCACACAGCTTCCATTTAGCCTGAGAGGGTGGGGGCCGAGAGGCGGAGAGATGAGGGGAGCGACAGAGCAGGGATAATCATCAGAGATCTGAAGGAAGGGAAAGGCTCAATACGGTGTGTTTTTCATGATGTAGCATCAATTTGACACTCAGCTGTAATGCACGCACCACAGGTTTACTTTGTTTAGCTCTTAATTTTTGCTCGGATCTCTCTTTAATTAGCTGCAGGGAGCAAACAAGACAGACAGATAAGGCTGGCTGGTTTTCATAGTTTACTTTTCTTTTTAACCCAAGATTTCCCAAATGAGAAAACTAAATCAACAGCATTTGTCTGCTTCTCAGGACCGTCTGACTTTTTTGGGTGTTGCACCTTCTGCTATTCTACCTAATGCAGTTACTCAAGGATGTTTATATTGATGCACCAATTGATTGGCTGGTTATCAGAATCTCTATTTTCAGTGCATATAGGAGTCTTTAACTCTGGAAAAGAAAAAAAAACACCACAGAAATAGCGAGACAGCTAAAGACAGTAGCGTGCAAACATGTCTTCAATCTGAAAGGTTTTCAATGTGGCGAAAGCAAAACCAAAGCTCGCAGTTTATAATAATGTGAGTCACAGGAGCCATGGTAAATTACATACCAGTCTATTGGAGACAACAAAGCAATGAAGCTTTTTTTTAAAGTCAGTGTTTTTTATAGTTAAAATGTTCAATCAAAAATAGATGTATTCTAAAGGAAATTTATGCTGGTTGATTGTGGTTTCTGGAAAGCGAAACTAAACTGATGAAAATGGCGAAATCAGCAAGGTGGGCCCTCAGAGGATTTGAAACATAATTGCCCCCCCTCAAAAAGAAATGTAAGTTGTACATCTAATATGTGATCAATAAGATAAGGGCTATTGATGCTAATTCTTAAACCAGAGCTCCAGACAAAGGAAGAGATTTTGCAAATTAAAGAGCTAAAGTCCAACTTCAGACTGAGAGATTGATTGAACATGATGGAAATCCTTGAAATTGAGAATAAAATGTACCATAGAAACTAATGTTTCCATTTGAGCAGCAAACTTACTGTGGGAGTGGATGGGGGTTGGAGGGTAGTATTCTGTAAATATGGTTAAATATTGTGGTTATATATCTTGTCATAATTGACTATGAAGAAACAATAAACACGTTTGGGGAAAAAAAAGATACTCAAGTTTAAGAAAACTAGATTGCAGTAAATGTACATGTCAGCAACAAAACTCAAACCATTGATAGATGAAGTGAATTGCATCAATCATTTTGTTACAATGCAGTGCTCTGCTGAAAGCCGGTGTTCCTTGCTTTCATGTTGATGTTATTTTGCAAAATGCAATGCCTCCAGCTACACACCTAAAGCCTGAGGAACACGCCAGAAGCTCGAGCCTTTTACATGACTTCCAAACTCCCCAGATCCCAATCCAATTGAGCATCTGCAGGATGCGCTCAAACAAGTCTGCGCCACTGAAGCCTAGCCCCACAACACACAGGACCCAGTGGTCCCATGCCAACGCCCCAACGGATCTTTGCCGAAATGAGAGGAAAACACCAGGCAGGTGGTTTTAATTTAGGTTTTTCGTTGGTTTAAGTTAAGTCACAAAAACTGTTTGGAATATGGTTTAAGTGACTCCTTGACAAAGGAAAGAAACTACACTTTATATAAAAATGTTTTAGGTTAGTCAGAAGCCTTGGCTGAATGATGTGAAAAACAACGGGTCATTTATTGAGGTGATTAGATGTGGGGGGGGGGCTGAAAATCCTGCAAACTCCTGTGTTAAATACACCAACTACTGAAGCTGCAATCCTCGGGTGACTGAGTGAACCGGAGCATCCAGCCACAGCAAACTTCCAGATGGAATATGGTGTCGGAAAGCGCGACGCGACCGCTCCACTGTGCTTCTGCAGTCAGTCGGACCGAGGAGGTTAACGTTAATGTTAACGAAGTGTTAGCAACAGCAACATTTTATGTGAATGATTGAAAGTTTTCCCTTCGAGTGATGTTTCAGATTACTCTTTCCACCAGGACCCTTTTGTCACCATGATCCACTGTGGAAATTATTCCACGGATGATGGTCGTCTCTTAACGGGATCTCATGTGGAGCAACATTTCTCACTGAGTATTAATGTGCAGCTGAATATCAGCCGTAGGTGACGACTCACTTTAGTGTTTATGTGTCAGTGCTTTCAGACAGACACCTTTCTGGTTCTGGAGAAACTCTGTGTTTTCTGTGAATTATCTGTGTAGTTCAACCAGTAAAAAGAGGGAGGATGTAACTTACGGAGGTTAACACAGACATCTTGGAAATTTGGTCCGAAGGGTTCATGGTTAAGTCATCAGGCTATTTTATAAACTATGGTTTTGCAAAATAAATATATTAAGACGACGGAAAGTTTTACGCGTGTCGGCTCAGCTGACTGCGTCATTTCTCCGACTCAGTAGCAGGACTACTGAGGTGAAGAATAAGTCAGTTGTTTTGCCATCTTTTCTGTAAACACCCTTGAAATGTATTCAGTTATGTGTTGTTACTGAGTCGGAGGCCACAAATAAACCAAACCAGCTCCTATTAAGGCTGCACCTTCTGTGGAACTAGCTTGACTTCGCTCGTTGCTCTGTTTACTTTTTGCTTTGAGTGTGTAAGCGCTTGTATGTGGCGAGGGGAAGCACTGAGCGTGATGCTGATTGCTAAAGCCCAAGGAGAATGTGTGCGGGGCATTGAAAAATCTGAAAAGATCCAGATTTTAATTAAAAATAAATCGGCATAAACACTAATTTGAATTAATCGATTAAATTGATACATCTCCGAGCCCCAATATATGAAACTCACTGTGCGATTAGGGCACTTGCACATGATATAATGATTCCCACAAACATAGTTCTTGTCATGTGTGAAATTACAGTGATGTGTAAAAATGTGTAGTGAAGGTTTGCATGGCAAAGACAAAGACTTCCACTACAGATGCGCTTTCTCCTTCTCTCTCTGAGCTCTGATGTTCCTTTCGGTAAGACGATCCATTCATAGAAAAAAAAACACCAGAAGAAAAGATCGTCGCTTGTAGCGGGGCTGGTGTCTGTAATGTTGGTAATGAGCCAAATCCTTCGGCTCCTCAGGTAGCGCTGGTGCTGGGAACGTCACCAAGCAGCCCAAAGGAAAGTTTCTGGCTCCGAATATATCCGTGGCTTGAACATCGACAAAAAAACGCACAATTAAATGTACATTGTTGTGCCTTTATCTTCAACTCTGCGTCATCATGTTGTTTCTAACACAGCAGATGTAATGAAAACGGGTAGATTCAGAGGCGCTTTGCAGTGTGAAGAAGAAATGAAAAGACTTCCTAAAACTTTATAGCTTAATGACACAAAATTACTGAAGTCATCTGATGACATCGACCAGAAAAAAGCAATGATGTTATCCCGTGGTCACGCATTATTAAGTAGTGGCCACGGATTACTAACCCGATCAATGAGATCATTAACTTGTGGCCAGGCGTTAGTTAAGCACATTTATGGGCAGTTATCATTTAATTTGATTGTATTTTAATGTTGAGATTTATTATAGAGTTGTAACCGAGCGTATTGGCTTGTAAATGCATTAGTAATCCATGCCTACAATTTATGAATGCATTGCACTAGGTTAGTTTTTTTATAGACGTCACCAAACTGCTCAGTACTCAGTAAATCGGTTACAACAATTTTTTCTCATCTGGTTAAATTCATGTAAGAGATGGATATCAAAGGTCGCAATATGATTGAAAAAGGTCTGCCAGAAATGCCAGTAAGCAGTTACAGGTAAATTTGTGACAGATATTGACAAAATTCAGTTCACTTTAATATTGAATTAATCCACCATCATAGTTCGTTAACATACACGATAACCAGATCAAAGCAAAACTGTAAAGGAACTCAGCATACAGAAGAGGATGGGGAATAAAATTGACTGAATAACACAAACCTCACCAGTCTGATGCTCATTTCAGAGCGCGATGCTGCCCAAGTCAAGTTTAAGAATAGCAGAGCTCTTATCAGATGGCAAGAGATTAAGTAAGAGATGGAGAACAGAGGACAGAACAGATCATGGAGGGAAAATGACTTTTTACACTGATGCAGCTCAAAAAGTCAGCTCTTTACCAAGGCGGCAAAGGCTGACATGAACAGGTTAAAGGATCATGGAGAGAGGGGAGACAAGGGACCTATCTGTGAGATGAGCAACTAAGAAAGGAGAAAGAGACAACAAATTAAAGCTCTGAGGTATGCGTAGGACACCACAAGGTAATACCCACCCCCTCACCCCCAAAAGAAAAAAATGAAGTTACCCTTACTGCTATGCCATTCTTTTGGTAATACTGGAAGACCACTATTGGCTGTGTGTGTTGCATGGACCGTATCCCTGATAATCTGACTGGATAAAATGTGACCTCACATCTGCTTAACTGGAGCTATAAAGTGCATCATCCCGATTTGGAGCAGAAATTACTATCTATGAAAAAAAACACACACACAACAAGCCTCACAACAGCCCTATATTAATGTGTTGATTCCGCCCCGATCACTTTGAAATGGAGCTAGTGATCAGATTAACGGTAATTCTGTGTAAGCCCATAGCACAGAGGTGCAGCAGCTTAGGTGACAGTAATGTACTAACATTCCTCTCACTTCTATCCCATTTGACACTTTATGCAATAAAACCGAGCTTTGTTTGGCTGCACTTTGAATAGTCCTGTACATGAAATGTGCTATACAAATAAACCAGCCTGGCAAAGTGTTATTCACAGCGAAGTGTCATTTTTCTTTTTCTCATTCAACGCTGAGCAAAGGGTCCCTTAATATACAGCTGTAGGAGTGTGAGGCGGCGCTCTAAAAATTACATTTTCTGCTGGTGAACACATGTAGAGAAATAAACGTCTCAGCGCTGATAAATGTCATGGGAAATGCCTGCTTTATTTAATCTGAACGGAGATGAGTAGACGATCAGCTGGTGTTCTCTGAAAACAGTCTTTGAAACACAAATAAACACCTGGAAAATTCTTCCAAAACTTTCCAACACTTTATGGAATAAATATAAATGTAATCACCTTCACATTTTCTCATTCTTACTCACACACTTTCTTGCTCTTTTGACCTGTGAAGTGACTTTTTCCCTCTTTTCCTGCAAACAGCTCCCTGTTCTTGCAGCCAGTGACGATAATGGCAACACTATTATACAGCGTGACAACACTACCTCCCAATTACTTTCTAAGGCAGTTCACACCGTCCCTGCCTCTGTCTTTCTCTGCTTATTTCCATCCACTACCTATCACTCAGGATAGCGTTTAGGTCAATTATCTCTGAATTTGCTTAAAGAAAAGCTTTGGGATGCTGGAAAGTGTTAAGTGTCATTTGTAGATCGTTTTGAAAGGTTTCTTTTTTTCAGTTTGAGTATTTATTTATTTTTAAAAGTTGTTGTCATACTCTAAATGATCTTTCACATCCTTTTTCAATTTGCTAATTTTCTCTCTCACATTTAGATTTTATGTATTTTTTCAATAGATTTATTCCACAGATTATTCTACTTTTGTACTTTTTTGGACTAGAAATGAGTCACATGATTGGTTCAGGTGGTGTATGTAATTATTGATAGTGACATGTAGGGCTAGGGCGATATGAACCAATTTTCATATCTTTCATATCATATTTTTCCTTAATCACGATACACGATATATATCTCAATATAAATTATTTTGGTCAAGTAAACAAAGAGAGAGTTCAAATTTACAGCCTTGAGTGCTAAATGCACTTTTATCCAGGATCAAAAGCACATGTGCAGTAAAATATTTAACTGAAATAAAAGCAGATGTTTATTAAAAATAATAAAAAATGCTTTTTAATATATATCTGAAAATCTCTATATATTGCCCAGCCCTAGTGACATGTTATTTAACTGTTCGTCATGTTAACTGATGAGAAACTTGCTTGTGGTTGGGCTGTAGGAGCTACATGTAAGCTAATGAACTACCTGCACTGTTTAAAGGTTAATTGTTTTAAATTGCTTGAAATTTTTTCACCTTAAACCAGCAATGTTTCTAGGTACACATCCTGCGCCCCTACACATAAGAATCTGAAAGGACACAATAAACTCATAATAGATGAGTCCCAGGGACCCACTTCATTTGTGCCATAACAAACGCTACATGATGAACACCAACCTGTGTTTAAAACAGTAACAAGCAAAAGAAGCTTTGCTCTCAGCAGACCAGACAAGCACTGTGCCAACCTGCTGTGCATCTAAGACACACGCTGACATGATGCCTCACAGCATCACATGTTGGTTTAGCCGCTCCCAAAACAACAAGCCAGCCACCGCGGATTTCATTTCAACTATAATAAATAAATAAACAATAATAAAAACAAAAAAAACTTCATAGTAGGTAACTCGTGTCTGTACTCCTTGATGATGAGCTCATTCATGTTGAATGTTTAGGGGATGTGCTATGAGTTACAATACAATTGCTACAGTTACAATAAATTATGTAGATTGTTCAAACTTTCTAATGGCAACCTCTCTAAAACATGGTCATGTACTTGTTGGGGTGCAAAGTATAGCACTATATGCACAGATTAGTTAACAGTACAGTGTTCCTCATTTTTGAGTATCTGACTGTAGCTTGGGACTGCCTTATTGAAGCATTACACTGTCTGCAATAACTTCCTATATTTTATTATTTATTTATGAACTCATTAATGTAAGAACAAAGTTTTTTTTATCGGCATTAATGTTATAAACTGTAACGCAACAGCATATTGACAATTAAGACAAACCTTCTTATATTAAACCCTTTCCTCCTACCTGGATGCACTGTCTGTGGGTACTGCGAGAGTCTCTAGGCATTTTCTTTCTTTTTCTCTTCTAAACAGCAATGGCAGGGCAAACCTCCAACAGTGATCAACCACTGAGAGGCAAGCACCGCAAATGGGAAATTTCAATAGGTAGGTTCAGAAACCTATTGTCAGAGGGGGAGAGAGAAGATGAAAAAGGAGTCAAGAAGGGGCTAAAAAAGAAAGATGGAAGGAGGGGAGCGTAGATCGAGGCGGACAGGGAGACAAAGTGAGCTATAGAATTTTTGCCCTGGAGGAAGCCAGTTTCCAAAGCAGGAGCGAACAGCAGAGGAGGGAGTAAACTAGACTTTGAGAGAGAGCGTGGCTGGAGAGAAAGAAAAGTAGAAGAGGAGGAGGAGAAAGAGGAGGAGGAATGGGGTCAGGAGTGACCAAAGAGCTGACAAGATGAGGTGCAAAAAAGGAGAACAACAGTAGGAGAGGCAGCGATGAGCTGAGAAGCACACAAATGACATTCTGACTGAGGGTGTTTTGCATAAATATGGTGCAAGTAATGAAAATGCTGGCGGCTTCATTTTAAACACAGCAGCTAATAATTAAAACAGTCAGACCTCACACTGTGGGCTACTGAGACAGCGCACAGATTTTTATGCATAAGTGGCAAATAAACTGTATTATCTCTCCAGGGGCTCGGTGAGGGCTGCAGCCCTGGGTGCTGACTGTATATTCACAGGGTTGTAAACAATACTCCAACTACTTCACCCCTCGCACATCACCTGAAATCAGGTCTGAATAAAAACAGGGTTATTCATGGGTATTATTTTCTATTTGCAGCTGCCCCACAAAAAAAACTCTTTCTCTTAAACTTTAAATAAAAGATTTGGTTGGTAAAATAATTCCCAATATCTCCTCTTCTGTTGTACTTTACAAGTGCAAGAGCCGGTGAAAGCCTCTAAGATGGAAGCTTTTAGAAGGGTTGGCAGCTCTTGAAAGGAGGATGAGGCAGGTTTCATTACAGGTTTTACCGACTGACACCCCTGAAGCTGCGAGAAAAATCCTCCCACAACAAGCTGGAATTATTTCTCTGCTCAGCCATGTGCAATAAAGCAATAACATTAATAAAAACATATTTGGTAGCTGTGGCGCCTCCGCCACAGGGAACGGTGTAACCTGGCTCATGTCTGAATGGAGCATCTTTAATATGGGCCTTTTGTATCAGCTTGTTTTCTATCAATATTGAGAGGAATACATCAAATCAGTCTGCCAAGAAAAAAAACCCCATCCACCTGCCTGCAACACAGTACTGTAGACTAGGATATGCCATGATATACCCCATTTCACAGTGTAACACGTTTCTGCTGGCAGCCCGGCGTGCATACACACCACTTTATGACAGTATGTGGATAAATAATCCCATTAAATATGATTGAAGGTTTTTACAGCCCTCTCCGTCTTTTTCTCTCTGTTTCTGGCTCGGAGTGAGGTACGTGCAGGAAGTACCTACAGACAGATAATTTACGGGTCAGACACCTTTACACACACTTAGACCCATGCACCCACACACAATAGTCCACCAGAAGGCACTCTTAGATAAGTCACAGTTACTCCCAGAAGGTTAAACTTGGCACTTGTGCTTCTGGAAGAAAATCTCTGGAGTGTGTGTGTGTGTGTGTATGTATGCATGTGTGTGCGATGATAGGAAAAACGAGAAAAAGTCGCTTTAACTCCAGTAAGATGTGAAGTATGTGCACCCTCCGTGTGGCAAGCTAAACTACAAATCCAACTGACAAGCCTTCTGCCTTTTACCCACCAACACTTTATAGCCCTTTCTGTTATTTGCTCTCACTCTTAGTTTCATTATTATCTCAGAGAGGGGGAAAAAAATATTCCACTGGAGTTTTACATTTTGAACAAAAAAACCCACCTTCAGTGTGAAATGTGCTGTTACTGAGCAAAGAAGTCTGTCAGCAGGCTGTCGTTCTGTTTATCTTTGCTCCTCATTATAAAGAGACAGTGAACACACTCCAGAAAAGCTACGGGCTAATTATCAAAGCTTATTCAAGCTCAGAGACGAGCACAACCCCTGCATACCTGTTCTATTGGAATCTAGTGCATCGGGTCAATTATATTCCTTCTAGTCGCCTCACAATCAGGCACCATCTTGCCACGCTTTGCAGAGTGTTGCTTTGTCTGAGCTCAGCTCAGTAATTGGCATGTGTACATGTTCATTTCTTTCTTGAGTCATCTGGGATACTATGCCAGTGTTTGCCACTCTTTGTTGCTTAATTTGGCATTTGCTTCTTTTAAGGCACTCTTTCCAAATGTGGTCAATTCAGTTGAGCAGATTTATCATCATGCTTAATCACTTTGGTAATTAGCCTAAATCTGTTGTGGATTTATAGTCAGTGTTTCGTTTTGTACTCTGGTTTTGTTGCTATCCTGGTTTACAGGATAGGAGTGAAAACAAATAAACATGCATTAGTGGTACAAAAAGAGCTTTTTGAAAATCGTATGTAGCATTACGGACTTGATTTTAAAGGGAAGGGAAAAGGAATCGTACATATTTGCATTCAGCACATTATATTTGAACCCCCCCACTGTTTGTCATTAAGCAATGGGCTGTGTCAGGAAAGCGCCAGCAGCAATGACACACAGTTAGTTCCCACCCCAAATTTAAAGTTGAACTTTTTTAAAAACACAAGTTTCAGATTACATGCTTCACATGTCATAGCAACAGTAATTTTTGCTGCAGGCAACATACTCAGACTGCTACAACAGATTGGACTGTGGTGGAACTGGTGAGAAATTGGAAAATGTGGACAATATGGAGCTTGTGGCACACTGATGCAATCACAAATGTTCTACATTTTCTGCTAATATAAAGCTCTCCAACTTTTGTTTATTTTATCATTCAAGCTTATCTGTTGTTCTATTTGAATTCTGCACATCAAATACATTCCTAATCCTTAAAAAAACCTATTAGTAGGGAAGATGTACAATCTTTCATGTCTCTTTTTCATGTATGAGTAGTCACATCACAGTGCATGCAGAGAACTGCTGCAGTCTAAAAAAAACACTTTTATAAATGAATTGATGGATCTTTATTGCTGAAGCAATCTGTAAGCCTCGGCCATAACTTCTTGATTTATTCATTAGTACTTTCATACCTGTCTTTTTTCATCAGCTTTCTGAGCCTTTGATTGAATTAGGATAAAAAAGAATCTCCTCTCTACCTTAACTGACCTCCTCATCTAGATCAGTGGTTCCCAAACTGGGGGTCGCAAGATCATCTTTGAAAAATATATAACCAAATTTTTTTTAAATGGGAGATTCTTATGTAAATAACTAGTTAAACCATTAATGTGGAGATAAATCTAAATTTAGCATCTTGATTTCTTAACACAATGCATTAATCCACATGAATCATCCTTATCTATGAAGATGGAAGGTTTCTCAAGCCTCATATTTAGAGGCAGGGTGACTCAATTTAGATCATACAGTTACTAATTGCTGTTGCAGAACAGGGGGTCATGAACACCAATATGTACAGTATGTTATTTTGAGGGTTTGAGAGTTTTGGAACCTCTGATCAAGATGATCACATTTTTATGTCTTAGCTTTACTAATACCACAGGCATAATTTTTCTCTTTTTCTTTCTGGGGCTGTTTTTGTCACAGTGCCGCAGTTATGCCAGCTATTAATCATGCTACCTTACAATTATTTTTCTTTACAGCAAAAAGCTCTGTAACAGCAGTTTATTTGTGTATTTATATAGTTCTCTATTTTCATTGTGAGCCGCTGCCGTGAACTATGCCTCTGGAGACCCTTAGAGCTGGAAAAAAAAACCCCAACAGATTCTTTTTCAAAGGTGAGACAGTTATTTGGCTGATTTGTAGATAATTCAGTCTGCGGAAAATTATTGCCGACAAATGTGCTAATAAGTTAACTGCTGTAGTCTGATGATTTAAAGTCAGACATTTACTGGTTGCAGCTATGCTTTGTGATGTAACACTTGACTAAATGTAGTGAGATCTTGAGTGGAGGCTCACAGTCCTCTTGGTCACATAAATTATAAATTTGTCAGGCAAATTGTCTACTTATTAAAAAAAGATAAAAGAAAAGAGCCTTTTCTTCTATAAAAGTTTAACTACAAAACAACAGCCCAGCCTGCATGTCAAAGTCACGGCTGTAACAATTCATGTCCCTTTGCACCTCAGTGTCTATCTTCCATCTTTTAAATATCACATGTTTTTGTTGACAACAAGAGGTTTTCTGGTGTATCCCGTCTACTTTGTGTTGGATCTTTTCAGCTGTATGTGAAAACTATTTCTTTCATCTTAATGGAACAACTAATTTCTTGTTTTTTCCTAATATATTTATTTTTCATGTTCTAGGTGTTCATTGACAGTAGTTCTGGGCCTGCACCTGTGGCAGGATTAAAGCCAGGTGAGGGAACAGTTCAGGGGTTCTGCAATGATGCATTTTAAGTAGATATAAGCTACATCTCGTGTATTTTCTCACCTGATTGTCACATTGCTCCTCAACGCTAACAAATACACAACACACACTTCATTGCACATATATATATATAAATATATACTGGAATGCCTTTATTTCTGTATGTTCATGCCTTTGTGTCCGAAAGCGTCCTAAATTGTTAAAACCTTCTCTTGAGTAATGCATCTCCCTAATGTGCTTATCTGGCATCTGCTGTGGGCTATATTTATTTCAGGTTTTCCGGGTATTGTATTTATGATGTCTTTTTGGGACAGTCTCAGCCAAAACCAAGGCATAACCTCAATTATGTAAAAGCACAGCTTGCTTCAGTGTCATTTTGCCTCCTACAGTAGATGGCAAGAAGAATTAAATAATACAGTAACTGAGTCTACACAGAATCCATTTTTACATTTTTGTGTTCAAGTCTGATTACTGTAAATGGTATAGAGATTTCTTCTATTCAGATGGAAGAGAAAAGCGAGAAGGAAATGTGGGTTTGTCTCCCTGAAGCCTTCATATTGATGTGTCTTGTTTTGGGCCATCCTGGGGTCTTAATTAGCTGCATTATCCCAAATATAACACAAGTTATATGTGGATATCCTATCTGAGAAAAGAAAAGCATGGTATAAAAAGGCAACAATTAAAGGAAACAAAACCAGATCCTCAGCAGGAGTGCTTGGATGTGGTTTGACTAGATGACAGCATCTGAACAGCCCACTGTTAGTCATCAGGGTGGTGGGCAAACACTCTATTTTCCCTCTTTTTTAAAAGCGTTCTTAACTAATTAAAATTATCAAGAAGTATCTCTGTTACTACCACAATAAGAGCTGTTTAAACTCTGTAAATGCTGCAAAAAGGTGATGCAGTGCTTCCTTTCTTATCATCATTTGCACCTGATCATTCTTTTTGAATAGAGGGGACAGTATGCTGTGCCATCATTCCTTACAGCGGCAACATCCAACACATAATGAGCTTGTAATTGTATCAGAATCAGCGCATTAACCCTAACACAGACGTGTCGCTTTCTAGAAAAAAACATTGTGTGGCTAGGTAATTTTTTAAGTCAGTATGGTATAAACAAAGAATGCTGATGAAGAAATTTGTTGATGTAACACTTGCTGAAATATTATCTTAATACAATAATACATAAAAGATTTCTCTACCATCCTGCTTGTTTCTCTCTATTCTCCATGTTTATTCTAACTTGGCTTTTGTGAAACAACAATGTAAATATGGCAGATTAAGGACTAGGTGTGAATGCTGCTTGTGAAGATCAGCTGGTGCATAGCTGAGCTTTTATTCCTAAAGTCTTCTTCATGAACCGTCCTTCACATCTTGACCCCATAATGTTTTCTGGGTCAAGGACAAGTGCTTAGAAAAGACAGGGTATGGTGGATGTGCTGGAAAAAAATGCATCTTAGGTCTTTGCCTGTACACTTTTCCCTGACCCCGATAGAAAACATCATGAGTTCAGGTGGAGGAAAGACTGCAGGAGATTGTGGTCAGTGATTGATGCTTAACTACACAAGCAGCTGTGATGTGGGTTTGCTGTACTCATAAATACAACTTTTTCACAGGCAACAGGAAGCACATCAGCTTCTTCAAAGCTTCTTCTACACTGTTTTGGTTTTGGTGTAAGCTAAATTACACATTACGTTCATTAGCAATTTCATATTCAATGGTAATATTTATATTCATGTGCGGTTCGAATAATATCTTGTTCATATTCAACGTATTTAAATTCAAATATTCATTAGCATTCACATTAGCTTCTTCAAACCATGGTCTTCTACACTGTTTTGGTTTTGGTGTAAGCTTAATGAACATGGGTGACTTTATGAAAGTAATACTTTGGTACCAAAGCTGGTCATTTAAAGGGACACTGTGTAACTTTTGGTCCTAAATCTGTAATTTCCCCCAAAATTGAACTTTCGAGCCAAATATAAGCATAATGTGAGAATTAATGAATGATTTCTGGCATTCAATGTTTGACCCCTGTCAGCACTATGACGAGGCTACACTCTTCAGAAACCAGAGATGCCACTTGGCATGAGTGGATCCGTCTTCCATGGATCATGTGACCTGCAGCACTTTGCTTTTCATCTATAAAACACAGCGGACTGTGCTTCATGCTGCTTTTTCTTTGAAAGTTGGTCAAATCTGAGCAAAGCAAGAAAGTGAACATGGAGTCTGAGGAGCCGAGAGAGAGAGACTGTTTAATTTTGCAATAGTGTCATGTGGCCTGTGGTTAGTTACAGGTTCAGCCCCCTAGTAGCCAAAAGTTACACAGTATCCTGTTAAAATGACAGAAGAGTTTCAGACAAGCATGCAAGTTAAATAGTCCGGTATTGTGGTTTTGTAAGAGATTAATAAAAGAGCCGCTTAAGTTCCTATTTTAGCATCTACAACGTTCCACCTGTTTTTATTTTGGCTGCCACTTACATACTTCCAGGTCATTTACCTTGATTAGGACTCTTCATAAACAAAACAGGCTACTGACCAGACAGATAGAAAATAATATCTTTAGTGCAAAATTGACTTAAATGTTCAGTTTTGATAATAGCACTTAAAACATCTGAGTTGGCTTTTTCTTAACATTCTGGTTTGGCTCTTTCTTATCCATCTCAAACACTTAAGATAAATAAGAAAATTGGTCTGAAAAAGAGAAACATAAAGGTAAATATTGAATATAGAGGGACTGCCGTTTCGTACAGGATCCTAAATGATTATGGAGTAGCCACTGATTCAGCCAGTGTGTGTTTAAAAGCAAATGCACAAAGGGATACTCTATTTTGTGTCTCCACAGCTGTCTTGTTTCGTAAGATCTTATCATAATTATCAGTGGGCAAAAACCAACAGGGAGCTTTCTTTTTAGGTTTGGTGGTAGTTACTTAACACATCCTACTCCCGTGGTAAAGGCTGACTTACTGGCATGCCGTTGATGAGAGTTAAGTGGTGGACTGCCAAAACATCCCTCTCTCCTCCTACAGAAGCGTGCACACGAACCAAACCAGTTTATTCTGACTGCATTTGTTTGGATCACATGGACATGCATGAATCGACTGTGACACCCCTACTAAGTGTAAAATACAAAGCTCCATAAATTGGATCATTAAGGAGATACAAATCTCATGTTTATATCAGATGAAAATAAGCTTATGTCATTCTGCCAGTCTGCCTGTTATTCTTTTACTGATCACTTTGTTTCTTCTGCTTGCAGTTTTTTTTTTGTGTTACATTTAACAAGCTTTGGAAAAATAAATTAGGAGAGATAAATTTTCAGATCAGTCACATTCAGAAAACATATTTGTGGACTTGGCCTGTTGACCCTGAGTTTATCGTGCGAGTTTCTATCAGTTGCATCTGGGCTGCATTTTCTGTTTGTAGCAAGGTGTGGTGCAAATATGAAATCTCTGGACTCGGTGCCTCTTGCTTGCATGTAAAAGGTGACTTCAAATTAAGGTTGTCACTGATGGCCACAATTTAATTACATTTATTTGAGACAATCATAATAATAAACATAATTGTCGTAATTGTCTATAATTACCGGTTCGAAAAGTACTCAGGGAAATTAATAGAAATTACATATTTATTGCTGTTTAACTATCATAGTCACTATTATATCACACTTTTTTTCTACCATTGGATGGAGTTAAATAACAGATATATAAAGCTGCACATTTTAAATAACATTATCTTGTTGCTGCCTGTTTTCTGTTGTGGACATGCCATATCTAACGTGTAAATTCTAATAATGCCGAAAAGGCAAACAAATATTTGTTGTTAATATGTTTTCTGAATTTCCACTTCATGGCTGTTATTTTTAAAGATTAGATTAATTATAAAATTATTGGTTAGTTTATAGTATAATGATAGCATAAAACGATGTGGAACAATTATTAGAATTATAGGACAATTTTCTAATAAAATTCTGACAGTGTTTTGGGTTGTTGCCAAACTAATTTTAAATTCTCAATTTGATTGTCTGCATCAAAACAAGGTTTGTGTACTCTCTTGTTTAAAGGATGAGAATAATGCGGCCAAATACTTAGAAAACTGTCAAGGGCACTGTGTCTGTGTTTCGGTAAAGCTGTTGAGAGCACAGTTATGAAATAATTTTTTTCTGAGGTGGGTTAATGTCTGGCTAAATCTGGCTAGAAGTGCACAATTTCTCACTCACAGGCTTTGATGGGGTTGCAAATACTAATGTACAGTTATATCTGGAGATCCAAATCTAACAAGAAGACCCAACTTGCCCCTCAGTTGAGCTCTCTAAACTGCATTTTTCTAAATATTTTATGACAAATACTCTCATCTGATCAGTAAAATAAAAGTTCATCTGCTTGATCAGCATACTGCTTTCCATCCTTATACAGCCAAAAACATTTAAAGATATTACACAGCTCTGAAAAGACTACAAGCCTGTCAAGAATAACATGGAAGTAATCAGTTTGTTCTTATTGGTTATTTATTTGTTTGGGTACCAATATTTCCAGCTGTCTGCAAAATTATTCCTACATGTACCTTCCATTAAAGTAAGAAAAAAATAGCTGTCACTAAAATGAGCTAAAACTGACAAATGTAATAAGTAAAATTTTATGAAAATCATTACATTGCTTTTTGATTATGGTTCAATTGAAATTTTAAAAAACTAAATATGAAAATGAATATGTATTATGCCACTCATAAGCTACTATTTTATGAAGCTTGCTTTGAGGCAATCACTAAAATCTGGTGTTTTCTGTCATTCTTTATCAGACTCTACACCTGTTGGCAGGTATTCTGGCCCACTGCTGCATCAGCAAAATGCTTTCATTGGTCCAAGACCATTTGTTTTGTTTTTTTTGTTTGTTTGTTTTTTTAAGTTGGTTAAATAAATAAAAAAAGTCTTATTTCAATAAATTATAATTTAGCAAATTAATACTTTTTTTTCAGTCTCCAGATATTTGAATTACTAGTAAGAATTTTTTAATGGATGGGCATGAATAATTTTGCAGACTACTGTAGATGAAATAATGAATAAAAGGAAAAGTTAAGAGCACAACAACAATTGTTGATGCTTTTTTAAAATCCATTATTCCATTATTAATTAATTATTTACATTCCTGCATTGCTTCATAAATAGAGAATGCCATGACTTTTTCCATGAAACAAAGCTGAGGACAGTCTTAAAAAAGGACTTAACATTAATCCATCCCATAGGCGCAATCTGCGGTTAAAGGTTATTAAGATGATGAAGGTCAGATTTTGTAAAGTAATCATCAGGAATCAATCAGGTCTGTGTGTTAGATAAGAGGTAAAATAGCCTGAGAACAGTAGACATATTACTTAGATGCGTGAAGCACGGTGTTGCCATGGGGAGCTGACCCAGTGCCTTGAACATGAACATGCAATCGCTCACTGGTAAACTGGACAAACTGCCACCAGGAAAAAATGCCCTCAGTGCTGATGAAAAGTGGAAAAGTGGGGGGAGTTGCAGCCTCTGAAGTCATGCTACTGGGATTTTACATCTAACAGTATGGATTAAATTGACTGCTTATACAGAGCAATGAAGGAAGGTGGACAGTTTCCAGTCACACTACAATAAAACTAAGATTCTTCTTTTAAATGACTCCTTAAAATATGAATGTAGTAAAACTAGGAGAATGTCACAAAACTCAGCAGTTCCACCAGTTCAGTGTAAAAATGTTCAACATTTTGAGGGAAACTAAGTCTTACAAATTCAAATGTGTTAAAGAAACCACATCAGCCACAACATTAAAACCACCAACAGGTGAAGTGAGTAGCATTACTTCTGCTGTCACAATTGGAAAAGAATCATGTGGGAACCTTTGGGTTCTTGCTCCTGGCGCATACAAAGAACTTAAACATTGTTATAAAAATAAACACAGTGATGTTACCCAGTGGCTACAGCTCTCTCCGACTGCAACAGTTTCCTCCTAGCAGGACACTGTGCATCCACAAGTCACAACACCTGCTAAGGATTTGCTGGGGGGACTTGACAAGCAGAACACTTCCATTGTAGCTTAGTTAGGCCTTTTAACTGGACAGCAGTCCTTGTCACAGCATACAAGCTTGACCGTTTATTTGTGGTTGTTACAATAGGTGGCACTGGGCTCCGTTTCAACTTGGTAGTTAGCTTGGACTTTGTTACCTCAGAGGTAGAAATGATTGACAGTTTAGCAAGTTGTAAAGTGAAACCATGCTGAATAGGGAATTGAAGTTTTATGAGTATGTACAAGCTTCCTGTTTGATGTTACAATGTATCTGTATTTAATAAATAAAAGACACTTTATCCCCTCTGTTTAGTTTCGGATGAGCGCCTGAGACTGGCAGGAGAGCATGAGCAGCGACTGAGGCCCCACTGAAAGTTCAGGAAAAATTTGACTTAAAATTCAAACCATATTATCTAAGTCTTTTAGTCTTTCTCAGAAAAAATCTGTTCAGTGCTGTTTTAAAGTCCAAATTTAGTCGTAACAACAGTAATACAACAGTGATATTTTTCTAACATTAGATGCATGTATTGTTGCCTTTAGGCATCAATGATCTTCTCCCATCATCCCAGTGGGAGTTTCATCCCCCCTTCATACCTCTCATAGGATGAATGTTGGCTGCACAGGGGGTTTCATCAGTCCGCTAAATGTGTAATAGGCATCTGTATGTTCATATTATACTACTAAAATTTGTTGAGCTGTCTCTATGTTAATAATGCAAAAAAATAATGCAGTTTTATAAAATGTGCTCAAACAACACCTAAGGAATACATCCAATCAGCTTCATCCATTTTGTCCCTTTTCACTTTCAGTGCAGATTGAGAGTATGTCAGTATGGACATTCCAATATGCATCTAATTCCTCATTGGTTGTATTGAGACAGGATCGTATTTAATACAGTATTTTATTGCCTGATATTGGCATCAGCAACCTGATTGCACAACTAAGTCAACAGCACTGGGCTAAAAGCTGCTTAAAAGACAAGATTAATCTGTCAGGAGTAATTCTTTGAGTTCATTAGGGCCTACAAAAGCATTAACAGCAGACGCACGCTGTGCTGAACACATCGGTATTAACATATCCTTTAACACATGTGCTGTTTAAAACTTAACACCAGCTGTGCCAGGGGGATTTCACAGATGAAAGGAGGCTGTCTTGTTCTCAGATTTGATTCGTTTTTTGTATTTAAATTGTATTTAGCAATTTCACAATTTCTAAGATGCCTATTGTATTTTTCTCCCCAAACCCTTTTCAGTTTAATGTGTTTCAAATGGGGAGTTATATAAGCAGCGTTCCCCTTCTTGCTTTCGGATGGGTGAATAAGAGGAGATCAAAAGAGAGGCGATAGAAAAAGAGTTTCGGCTGCCTTCTCCTCGTCTTTATTCTTGCCACATTCTGCCATGGTAGTTTCCTCTAACTGCATGACTTGCCCTGGATTTTCTTTCTCTCCGTCTCTCTCTAGGACATTACGCTTTAATCTCATGTTCTATGCACTGTCTCCATCTCTCTTAGCCCTCTTTTGGCCTCTTTGCCTCTCGTTCTCTTCCCTTGTTCTTCCATCCATCCACCCGTCAACCATCCATCTCAGTTTTTCTTCTTTAATCCCTTGTTCTGTGCAGCTCAGGCCCTGAGAAAATCATTCTGATCTGCTATCTGAGTGTGGCCCCGTGTGTCTCTTACAGTAATCCTGTGCATGTATTTACTGTACATGTGTTTACGTGTGCAGATATACATTTATGTTTGCATTCAGGGAACATTTTTTTGTGTCTTTTAAGTCCACTTTGTGTCCTGTGCAACATGGAGCATCAAAGCACAATTGTGGGTGTGCGAGTGTGAGTTGAGGGATGGGGTGCAGGCATTGTCATATATGAGGCATTAGCTCTTTTTTTCCTTTTGATGCAAATGCACAAAAAGGGCCACACGCCATTATACACTCGTGAAAAACACACACCACTGCTCACATGAGGGATGCGAGGAGGGAGCAGGAAGATAGATGAAAGAAATTGTGCAAAGGGGAATTCTTTATCTTCACAAAGTATAATCTCCCACTTTAATCTCACTCAGGCTGCAACTCTCTGAAGCTTTGCTGCTTAAATCTCTGACTTTTTTTGTTCCATTTTGCTGCGTAAAAACTGGCGTAGCAGGTAGCTGCACAGATGAACACACATTAACATGTTTTTTTTTAAGACAGAGAAAAAAAAACGAAAATTCAAATGCAACTAATCACGAGTTATACAACAGAAGAAAAAGGTGATAATCCCAAAGCTTATATCAAACCAACCATGTACTATTTTGCCAACAAATGCACAGTCATCAACACGAACTAGATCATACCTCTTTTATCTCCTCTCTGTTCCTCTCCTGCGTCCCTCAGGACATCCTTGTCATACCATCCTCTCCAGTTAGTAGATATTTCTGCGGGTCCGCTAAGTCCCAGTCAGCAGCCTTTACAAGCGGACGGAGGAGGACGATGTTCGGTCTGTCCGCACCAAAGCTCCACGGCGTGCGCGCTACTTAGTTGTTTCTCTGTGTTCTGCTGTGGGTTAATATATGTAGAGAAGGCGCGCGCATGTGTGTGACTGATGGAGAGACAGCGGCTAACCTCGGATAAAGTCCCGTTTTTTTCCGCTTCAGCGTCTTTTTGCTCGCGGTTCCTGCTCTCGGTGCGCTCCGCTCAGCCGACATCTATAACCTACGTCAACTTATACTTCAACTCCAGAACGGCTTGACATGACGTTAATGCCCCAGACTCCTTCCCTATCTCCCCTCAGAGGGCTCCGGGGTCCTCCCTGAGCGAAAACATCGGCAGTAGGTGCGACTAATCTCTATTTCCACCTCGGTTTATCCCCCGAAGTCTTCAGGGCGCCTCAGTCTTTTTTAATAAACCAAGTGTGTTTAGTAACGGCTTGACAGGTGTCGCCTCCAGCGCACGCTCTATCCTCCTCCTCCTCCTCTTCTTCTTCCTCTTTGGTCGAGGGCTGCGCGTAGTTCTCTCTCTCTCCCTCTCTGCGCGCGCGCGTATTTGCTGGGGATACTCTTTACATACTCCCTGAGCTCTGTTACAGGGGTTCAGCAGGTCGCCATGGTCCAGTGACTACCAACACCTCACACTACATAGACGCTGCGTTAGAGTGGCAGGTGCGCGCTCACACTCGCTGGCATATATCAGCACAACAAAGAAGCATCGACTTAACATGATGGAACTGTGGGACCGCCCTCTTACTGCTGCTTTTTGGTCCATTTAGTTAGAAAAAGAATGGATTTCAGACCTTGAGCATGAGCTAAAGAAAAGTTTTTCCTAGTACACCAAGAATAATCTGGTTCTCCAGTTTTAATTCAAACAAAGAGGCCAGTGCAGAACACAGACCCACTCAGTGGAATCATATTGTAGTTATTAGATGTAGAGGTCATAGACAAGGTTCCTGGAGGCCTAATAGCTGGTAGTCAATGGCGGTTAAATTGATATTGATGTGTTTTAATTAAGGCTTTGTGACCAATGATTTTTATTTGCCTTAGAGGCGCATCTCACAATTAATTAGCATTTATTACCTTTGGGCTGTTTTTTTTCTCAGAGAAGACTCACCTCAGCTCAGTCGTTTGAATGCTGCATACGCAGCAACTTCAGAGGCAGGTTTTGTTGGTAGGTTGTAGTCCAGCTGAAGCAGGGTGCAAACATCAGGCCAGCTGTTTGCTCTACATTCACATGGAGACAAACAGCTGCAGTTCCTTTGCTGGCAGGGTTGACCGTAGAGGGCCCGATTGGTCCTTGGGGCCCTGGTTGCAGGTGCTGCTGCACCACCAGCACCCTCTGATGCTACTCAAGTACAAAAGACTGCCATGGTCAGACTCATGGTCTTAATCAGAATCAGACACTGTTGCTAGTGTAAAAGTGAACTAATCCTTCTCAAATCAGTTTTGCACTCAACTTTTAACTTTTTTCCTTCTTTTTTTCTCACAAAAAGATCACCACAACTGTTCATTTTTCCTTTTTTCAAGGACTTGCTCAGTGCTCTCTGACGTACACTTCTCAGAAAATATCAAACACAGACTACGTGTCATATTCCTGCTTTACTCAGTCTTCGGTCTAATCTCCTGACATATTCATACATTGATATGATATATATTCAGTGAGGCACTACTGGATGATTTATTATTCTCATTTCACCCTTAAATTATAGTGCACTGTGACCCATTTCATACCATAATGTGAGACACTGACAGCAATGCCTGGGGTGCATTACAGGATAATGCAATTCAATACATGCTGTGTTTAAAAAGGTTATCACTGTCAGTTTTTGTTAGGATTGCATGAATGAGGCGTTCATTTTTTTCTGCAGTGATATCTGCTCTCAAGTGCATAGATTGTATGCTGCAAGTATGTTTTTCATCTTTTGTTGGAAATGGCTGTTAAATAGAGAGGCCGTGTTACAATCATCTTGATATTTTTCCCCATTTTGGCTTATGGGTGTCATAATAAGGAATTGCAGTCACTTTCCCACAGGTATTATTAGAATGTCTGTGGTAAATTACTCTCATTTATGATGTAGTTATTTCTCCTGGTATCAATTTAATAGCTTTGTGCAGGCAGTTACTGTCTTAAGTGAAAGTAGGTTAAAGTATTAGTCTGAAGCCCCTTAAAAGTCCTTGAAAATTTATTCTACAATAAGAAACTATGTGAAACTTTTTAATACACAGTGCAAAGTCAGTGGAATATTGACCTGAAGTTTGGTGTAGCACGACATAAAACATCTCAATGACTTGTCATGTGTGTCTTAGTCACATCTTAGTCCGATGATTTCTATTTCTATATGACAACAGTGTGATAAATACACTGTTTAAATACAAGTTGTCACTGAACCAGAACATTAACCAATCGATTAATAGTTCAGACACCTTATTGTTCACCTTATTTAGAGCAGCATGCTTTATAATAACTACACTAAACAGTTGGATGTGAACATGAAGATGGTGAAATTAAGATGATGACCAAAGGTTATAGTATAGAGCATTTTAGGTTCATTTTGACAAATATATATATATATATATATATATATATATAT
>JAVQJG010267044.1:0-14364 GCA_036024015.1 Craterocephalus amniculus
TGGGGTCGAAATAACCACTTTTGTACACTTTTTTCACTTTAACAAATACTAAACATTAATTTGAGGATGACTTCATGGGGATTGTGTATGTAGAATACCAGGTTATGACACCTTTAACAAGAGGAGACAGGAGGGTTAATGTGTCCTGTTAGAAGGGCTTTTTTGTGTCTGGGGTCTTGTTCACTGCACCTCCGTCTCACGTGGAGCTCAGAAAAAGTGAATGAAAACGGCTGTGAAGCCATCACAGGCAACGTATCAAACCTCACATATTCATGAGGAAATTCAATTCATCCACTGTTTTTACAGCATCGTAGACCTCCCACAGGTAACGACATAGACTCTACCTTTGGGCTTCATGCTCTGATCCTCCATGTTGTGTTCAAGGCATTTGCCAGGGCAGAGTTGACACACAGGAGTTTTTTTTTTTTTTTTTTGATGGAGGTTTTATGAGGTTCGGACCTACTGTAGGGATGCTGTTTCAGGCAGTTGGCAGCTGGCTGATAGCACAGGAACCGCTGCTGGATGTTGGCGCAGAGTGGGAGCTATGAAGCCAGAAAAACCTGAATACTGAGGGGATGTGTTAAGTCTGGTTAGCTCTGACAGAGAAGCTCCTCTCACTGCACATGGAGAAGGACTCACCACTGATGTATCGTAACAAGTGTGAGAGAGCATGAAAAAGGATTAACTGTAAAATTCAAACACTTTGTTTGGCGGAGGTAGAAATTTTCTGAAAGCTGGATGCCAGCAAAGCTTATTTTTCTTGGCTTCAGCATTCATTTCTTTGTCATCTTTGTATAGTTACATCTTGATTTCCATCTCCCATGTCTGCTTCTTGTCTTCAGTCCTTATAGCGATGTGGACTTGTAGAAAGATTTTGTATCATGTAAATAAGTCCTGTTAGCAATGTTAGCTCTACAGGTGTCTCAGCCAAATCTAGCTGTGTAAAGAGAAATAGCAGCCTGCAATGAGACTTTGTTAAGAAAAATGGGATAAGTTAAATTCTACTAGGACAACACATGTGGTAAATATGTGCTTTATAAACTGTGCATGTGTGTTTTGAAAGAACCTTGCTGTAAGGATGTTGATTGTTTTCAGATTCCTTCTGCTAACGAATACTTAGCTGGAAAGCTCAACTTCTCTGCTCTTATTTGAGAAATAAAAAATGTATTGAGTGATATGGTGACATGGATAGCATTTCTATTGAAAGAAACCAGCTCATATGAGATATAATCCCTCAGTATAAATAATGTTTCCCCCACAGCCACCTGCTCCTGTCCTCCATGTCATGCATTACTTTGCAATAACTGCATGGCTCTTTGTGCTAGCCTTCCCAAACATAAGGATCTATGGATCCCTCTGGGCCAGATAAACAGGGAAGGGATTTAGTTTTTCATTACATCTAAGTAATTTGAAATTTAAAAGCAGATTTTGGTTATTGCCATGGAATAATTAGGAAGGAATGCATATAAATACATCATTCAATAAGCTCTAAGACATGGAGAAGTTTTCACTCAGCGGCAGCCTCGTTCACACACTATCATCTCTGTCCCACGGAGCCCTAATACTGAGCGGGTAAATCCACTCTCATAGGCTTCATATCATTCCATGTCACATCTAAAGGCCTCCCTCTTTGCCACTGGGAAAGTATTTAGCTAACCTTCAGCAACTTTTTAAAGTAAACATTTATTTTCAGTCAGGACTACAGAACAGGTTTTCAGGTCTCACAGTGATCGTTCTGTCCTTATCTGCGGGATGCTGGATGTAAAAAAAAAGCCGCATTTTGGAGTCAGGTAAATTTTACTCTGGTGGTTGAATTGGCAAACTGTAAATGAATTTGTAAGCAGAGTAGATGCATACATCAAGAACACACTGTAAAGCCCCTGCTTTAATTCACGGCCCACTGTAAATAGAAGTCTAGGGCAGCGATTTAGGTCAGTGGTTCCCAACCTTTTTTGGGACAAAGTGTGGCTTCTCATCTTTAAAAGGAAGGCATTGACGACAGGAGAGCTGATACAATTAGCAATCCAGTTTATTATTATTTTAGATCCATTGTGGATAAATGTGTCCTTTGACAGATACTGAATGTGATTAAATATATTTCGGTTTTAGACATTTGTAGGCAGAATGTTGCAAGATCTAGACATATGCAGACAAAAGATCCCAGGCTATAATATGATAATTATACACAAAACAAAATTCAGATTTGGGCATGAAATCTGGTCTTATGGTCTTACTTCTATCTTATAAGTTCAGTAATAAAACTAAATTACATTTCAATAAGCATTTTTGAAAGTTCCCAGTATCAGTGTCGGGATTTACTTTGATATATTTTTTATTCATGTTATTCATTCTGTTTTTTGCCATTCAAGATTAAATGTAAACTTTGATGTATGGTATGAATAATTTCTTTAAACATCCACATATTTTCTGCTCGTAATTACTCAAATTCTGGGTAGCAGGAGGGTATGGAGCCCATCCATACTGCTCTCCAGTAGCAATAAACACTCTGCAGGTCTTAAGTGAAATATCTTTAAAAACAACTAAGTTTTTTGTTTTTATCGTGATTTCAGTGTCCCCATTTTTCAGAGGGGCATTATGTCTTGGGAAAGCATGAAAAGTCCAAACCTGAACTAACAAACTGCGAACTAACAAACAGAATGGCTTCAGTAAGGTGGAAGTTTAACATTTTCCTTCCTCATCTTCCGAAGTATTGATCCCATCAGGTTTCAAACTAATTGTGTCATCATTGTTATTCACGTGGGAGAGTGCAACCTTTTGCTTTGACTGAGGCAACAGCACCACAGTGGATGGAGATGATAATGAGCAGTTGTTAAATAGCAAATCATGTATAGGAATCAAGCGCATAAAGGAAAGCTGGGAGTGTTTTATTCAGCATCTGGAGACTATTCATCAGTTTCTTATGGGTGATAATTATTGCAGTGGAGGAACAATGCATATCTCCTGTCGTGCAGCCAGGCTGAAACATCTTTCCCAGTTATGTTCATTCTCACGAAAAGTGTTTTCGTGTGAGAAGAGTTTAGCTGTTGAAAGCTGCTTCACTCCTGAAAAATGTTTTCATATGTCCTTGAGGAATTTAATTGATTAATGTTGAAGAAATAGTCAAAAAAGAAGACATTTTTACCTCTTCTATGCACTCGAAGATAAAAGTATTTGACTTAATATACAGCCTTTTAGATATGTGAAACCTTTTCAAAGTGTCGTGAAATAGATTCTTTCTTCACCTTTTTTACATACACTGTTTCTAGGTGGTGTTTTTTCTCCACAATCACACACTAGTGAGCATGCTGAGGGAAAATGTAGGGTTCAGTAGTTTGGATTATGGTGTAAAATTGGCATAAAATATTTTTCTCCCAGTAAAAGTCAATTGTGCCAAGTGTTATATTATTTTGTATAGAATAGCAAAAATATAAGCTGTTAGATACTTAAATTGCCTCAAGTTTGGTCTAAAAACCTAAAAACAAAAAAACAAAAAAACAAAAAAACCCCCCACTGAATATTAAATTAAATTGTAAGAAACACTTCATTGTTAAAGATATTTTATGGAGACAACCCAAAATTTCCTGATTTATACAGAATGCAGCTTAAATTTGTTTTATTTTGTAAGTTATTTAATAATGTTTTACGTCTATAATTTCCAGATTTTCTTGAGAAAATATCAGAACATAAATAATTTAAAGAATGTAAAAACAAGATCTTCCTCAACTTTGATAAGCAATCTGCAGTGATCTTTCCTTTATCTCCCTTAGAGTGGTATATTCTTTGCTATCCTCTCCCCCATTTGTCTCTAACGTATCGAGAATTTCTCACATCTGTTCTATCTCCACATCCCTTGTATGATACCCCACAACTCTTGGTGCTCATCTTAAAACAATAGAATCAGGAGTGGACCTCATAAAGTTAAGGGCACATCCCCTGCAGTAGTTTCTCCTGAAGTCTTCCTAATGTGAACCTGCTGCATGTTCAAAGACGAGGATAGAGCGCCCTGCCTGGGCAGATTCCTCAGGAAAGCCCTGACTTTACTATCAAACGGCAGCAGCAGGGTGAGTAGGTGTCATCACCACTGTTTCATCAACATGGGATCAGGCTGCAGCCATCGGAAAACTGGCCTTAAGCATCTGACCTAAACATCCTCTCCTCACATTTATGAGGATTGAGGGAGTGGGAGTCCTGTAGCCACGCAGAATAGCTTTGATCAACGTCATCGTCCTGTTTTTAACACACGGAAAACACCATTCCTCTTTTAAAGCAAAAGGAGGCTGTGTAGGTACCTTCCCTGGCAAAGAGGAAAAATGCTGTCAGAGAGGAGCTGGGGGGAGCAGAGTGGGCAGTCCTGCCCAGTAGGCCATTTTTAAAAAACCACATATGCTGCCACTGAGTTCCAGATGATCTAAAATATCATAAGGCAAGAAATAGGACTTGTTTACAGCAGGTGATGTGAGGACGCACTGTAAGCCCTTTGTGGTTCTGCTCTACCATTTGGTAGAGCAAATTCTTCAGTGATTATCATGAATCTTAGTAACAAATTGATTAAATAAACCTGTCTGAATTGTCTCTGCCAATTGGTTTTGGTATGTAATAGGAAAGAAACTGTTTGTTATCCCGTTGCGGTTTCAAATTTGGACCATTTTACTGTCATTAGTTTATTATTAACTTTTAACTCAACGGTTTGCTAATTTCTTTTTTTTTGTATTTGTCTTGTTCAAAATAAGATAAAATGCAAAGAAACATTTCTCTGTTGTTTTTTCCACAGTATGAAAATTAAAGGGTTGTTGAAATCCGTTCCCAATAATCATTTACAAAAGTGGCCTTATAGTAATTAGTCTCTGAATTCAGTTTGCCTACTTCTCATGCTAATGGTGACGACAGTAGTTTTATGTGAACCTTTCTCATGAAACTTGGTAGTATCATACAAAAGCAGGTCACATAATGGAGATAACATTACCACCATATATATATCCCCCCACCCCCAAGTGTCAGTTCACTGTTTTATTTCCTGGTCTAAATGGACTGGAGGATCTGCCAAAGCGGAGGTCCGTCTGGGAGGACTGTTAAAAAGCTTCACTGCCAATAAAAACCAATATGGAGCTCATATAGAATCCCAGTTCCTGGAATTTACCTGCCTCAGATGGACCTCCGGGCAGCCAGAAACAAGGCCAATGATAGTCTCAAGAAGATTGTAAATCATGTGTGTTTTATCTACGCTTGCAGTTTTGGAAGCAACGTCCAGGGCTGAGAACATCATATGGCTTTCCTGCTTTCCTTCATCCTGTTTTCCAACTTGTGACTTCAAGCAAATATCTATAATTCTAACATGATAATATGGGTCAGGTCAGGGTTGTTAGGTACTGCTTTTATTGCTTAACATGCATGAACTGATTTCAAGTTTAATAGTAATATTTCAACAGAGAAACTAAACCCGAGCAGGGTTTGATGTGTGTCCCTTCCTGTCAAATATCTTACTTTCTTGTGGGTCATTTTCACAACTTAATTAAGTGAAGTTTTGAAATGGGGGCGCACTTGCTAAAATAAAATGAATTCTAACCTGCAGCTTGGCTTTAGTGTGTTGGAGCTCCTATATGGTGAGAACTGCTCTACTGTACGCTAGTCCCAGAGGAAGGCCTGCATTTGCAAAAAAACCTGAAAGGAAGGCGTCACACTGTTTCTACAGCCTGTGCTGGACCACATTTTCTAAGATTAGGTAAGAGAGCCAGGTTATTATTTTTGGTTAAAAAATCAGCACCACACAAGATAACTGGGAGTGAGCTACCAGCAGACGTAGAGTTAGACAAAACTAATCCATCTCTTTTATTTTTTGTGTGCAAGTTGTTGAGGTCAGCCTCAAAACTCTTGTGTGAGAAATTCCAGTCTGTGATTGGATGTTTTTGTAAACAGAAACAGTGATCTGTGCCCACTCACCCTCAGTGAAAAAGAAAATAAGAGTTTTTATAGATTCAGAGTCAGTGCTATTGTTGATTATTGATATCATGCAGATTAGTGTTCCTAAAACCACTGAAAAACATCCGATTAGGGAGATCGAGATGGTCTGGACTGGACTCAGCACATTGCAAATGTCGTGAATATAGATTTCAGCTGCTGTGTTTTTGTGAAAGGAGCTCATGTACCATAAGCACATACAGCTTGAGAGAGTGCTGTACAGCACCATGTCACATGGCAGCAGGTGGATATATTAACACACTGGCTGTTTCAAACATGCACCATGGCTGATTCAGCAAAAATCAAACGGTAGAAAACCCCACAAGAAAACTCATTATAAGAAGCAGTGAGGAAAAACAGAGAGCATGGAGCAAGAAATAGGACAAATGTCAACATCAGACTGGCTTTTACTTGCTGGAGAGAGTTCAGAGAAGAGACAGGACGTAAGGTGGATGTCAAATTGTCATTAGGGGGCACAAACTGTGATAGCATGCCAAAGTTCAGTTGCTTTGCTTTGAAATTCCATCTCTGCGACAGAAAATGCTCGCGGAAATTACAAAAACTTTGGATGTAATCGGCAGCAAGTGAGAGCCTTACTTATCATTAACTTTTGTTAGATTAAACAAGAATAGCTTCAATTAAAGAACTTAAGAGCAAATTGAGCTCTTCATATACACAAAAAACAGCTGATAACATCTACAGTCTTTTTTCAAGAAGTCTGAATAATTTGAGAAGTGTTTGCAAAACAAAATGTTTTTATTTTCTTGCTTTATAACTACAGGGTTTTTAGAAAATTATGATAACCAGGATTCACAATTTTTATTCCTTATAAAAATGAGAACTCAGTGTTTATCGGAATAAAAAAAAAGTTCAAGGCCTTGAGAAGTCCCTGTTATTATTTCTTATCTAACATGGTGGATTATAAAACTGTGCCAAGTTATTCATTATCTAATGCATTTTGTTTTCATGGCATGTGACACAAATTTTCTATTCTTCCCAGAAGTGTGTGAATATCCCTTCCAGGAAATCGCTGAATTAATTTGGACTCCTGGTCTCAGTCCATGCATCTGAATATTAGAATAAAAACAAGTGAAATTAATGATGTAATCATCATATCCTGATGATCAGGGTTTCTTAGATTTATTTTAGATTTGGAAGCACATCAAATGTCTAATGCTTTTAATCAGACTTTGATGACTGAGTCATTAGTAGGAATTGTTTGGTGTACAGGCATCCAGAAAAAAATCATTAATCATTGTAAAACAGAGAAAAAGAGACCTCCAGACGGCCATCTGTCTAATCATTTTCCAAGCTGGTTTCATGGCAGAGGAAGCTCACTTTGACTGCTATGTCTCAGAGAAATAACTGTGTCACGTATACAAAATTTCTGAATTTTTTATGTGTGAGTCATCTGTTGGGAATGTGGACCTCTGCTGGAGCAGAAACAGTGACATAATAGGTAAACGCTGTGTGGGGCTCACCTGTAACCGGATGGTTTCTAACTTTTGTTAAACTTTAGCTCAACCATGGCTTGACTTGAACTTTCAGCAGAAACCCAGTGACCTGAGAACTTAAGGAGAATTGCCAAATAAGGCACATAGACGTTTCACTGGTTTCCAGAGAAGAAACTTAGCGGTGACTGATCCAAAGAGCACATTAACCGAAAGTGAGTTTCATTCCTGTACTTAACTTTGTCGCCTGTTCAAAATAAAACGTAAGTTGCCTCTGCTTTACAACATTCTTCTTCGTCTGTCACCTAGTTTTGCTATGGAGCTCCCCCTACAGCTTTGGGGTGCGCACTGCATGGTAAACATACCCAGAGTTACACGGATCTGCTTTAAAGAACTCCTTTTGTTGAATAAACTGTTGTTTTCTGTCTGAGATCAGCCTTTAAGTCCTCCCTCACAGAGTCATAACAAATTTGAGGTCTGTTTTCAATTAGTTTCACACAACATCATCAGTGTCAGAATACAGGTACTACTCAGAAAATTAGAATATGCTAGGAAAGTTGTTTTATTCAGGTAATTCAACATAAAAGGCGAAACCAATATGTTTTATGTACTAAGTACAGATTTGCAAGAAAGAGGTCTGACATTTTTGTATTTTTTTATTGATTTCAATTTGAGGTTTTCTGAATCTGAAAATCCTAATCAGCAAATTCTAAACAAATAAAAGCTGGAAAATATTGATTTACTTATATTATTTATCTATATGTGTACATTTAATCTTTAAGGTTAAGTTACAGAAAACCATGCACTTTTTCAAGATATTCTAATTTTCCGATTAGTACCTTACCTTGGCTCAGTTTGATACTTTGCATATATTGCATGTAAGTAGAGTAATTATTTTGCATGTACTGTGCTCCAATGCACACCCTGAGTCTTTGGAAATTTACTGTCTTGCAAAAAATGTATGTCTTAATTGAAAAGCGGGACTTTTTTCAATGGCCTGGTGCTGTCTGAGTGGATCAGTTTTGGTGCACGCCGTTGAAGGAAAAGCGTCAAGCTCCCTTTTTGTGGGCGACCGATTGTCTGTCGATCGGGATTAACTGAAGGCTCATAGCAGCCCCAAACTTGATTGTTGATCGTGCTGCAGTGGATTAAAGGTGGGCCACAGAGCGTTGCCGCCGCTGCTGCTTTTCCCGGAGAGGAAGTTTCTTGGGTGTCCGCTGCTACGCCGTCAGGGTGGGTGTGACTCCCCAACCGAGACAGACACACTGGTTGAAGGCGGACTTTCCGCGATCACCCTGCAGTCTTGTTTTGGAGGATTGTTTGAAAAATTCTCCCTAGGTGTGAGTGTGTGTGAGTGGTTGTCTGTCTCTCCATGTTGGCCCTGCTACAGACTGGCGACCTGTCCAGGGTGTACCCCGCCTCTCGCCCTGACAGCTGGGATAGGCTCCAGCACACCCGCGACCCAATTGGATTAAGCGGTTCAGAAAATGGATGGATGGATGGATTTATAATTTTCCAAATATTTTATTCTCATGCATTCACTCCAAACAAATCCTACCAAGACAAACATCACTGCAACCATTAGTTAGGGTTGCAAATGGAGTTTCATACAGGGGGTCAAAGTTTACTCCTTACTTGTTTTCCAAATTAATTTGATTGCTTAATAAAGACTTTTTATGCTTTATGCTACCATTCACCTCCTGCATCCTGTATGTGTGTAATTTGATCCGTTTCCATGGCTCTTGCAGATGCACCCCCGATGCAGCTTATGGAGTATACCAATGGAAAACATAGGGCATGTAGACAAGTACAGCTGACGCACAAGCAGAGGATAAAAAACAAAAAGGAAGCAGCAATGTTTTAAATGTCTGCATTGACCACCTGTGTCTACAGCCCCGCCTGCTTTTATGTTTCTTTCTGAGAATGTACATCATCATCGCCTCCTACACCGTCACAGTGTTTGTGTTTGTCTGAAACTGACGGAGATGAACTGTGAACTCTGCACTTCCCTCTAATAGACGTATTGCCTAACAACCATGCCAACGCAAAGTACACAAGAAAGTATGAAGGCAGTGACGTTTAAAACAGTTTGTAAAGGACTATATGAGCCTTAAAACTGACTAACCATCAAATTTAGCCAATTTCCCCATTTTTTTCCCCCAGTAGTTATGATAATTTTACATTATTGTTGCTTTTTTCTGTTGTTGAGGAGTGAGCTCTATCAGGTCTAATACGAGTTGTCAGAATCCTTATGGTGTAGTGTTAAATTCCATGTAGATACTAAGTAAATCCATATAAAATAAAAATAATAATTCACCCAAAGTCTTGTATAATCCTAATTTTCATCCATGGCAGCTGTAGACCTGCAGTATGCCAGGAATGCCCACAGACAAGAGCCGCTGGAGGTGACCATAGAAGCACATTGAGGCTGAACCAGAAACACAAAGCATCCATTGTTCACTCTGGCAGCAATCCTCGCTGCTGCCTTCCACACTCCCCATGTTGTTTTGGTACAGGCTGTTGTTGTTTTGAAGTGAGAGCATCCTGCATGATGATCCCAATTATTATAAGTTATCATGTCCTCACTGATCACTTACATGCCAGAAGACATACAAAGTCATCTAACAACCTGATAATCTGCATGAATTGTGCATTAAGTTTCTTGCTGAGTCACAACAAACTGACATAATGTGATTATAAAACTTAATAAATGTATGATTAACTTTCCAGACAGCAAATTAGAAACAGCATCTCAAACCATATCAGTGACTTGATTTATTTTCTGAATAAGAGGGACCACAGAATATTTATCATTTGAATCAGACTTACAAAGTCTGATTCAGACCAAAACCAGGTATGTGGGTGGCAAAGCAACTTCTAAAAGAACCTGACAGAAAAGTGGAAATTAAAGTCTCAGAGACTGTCTGTGTAAATACCGTAGTATTCATTCCGTCCCAGTGCCTTTTTTAATTTTTATGCTTCTGGGCTGAGATTAAAACGCTATTTTTTACACCGTCGGGGGCGTGACGTCACCTCCGCACGCAGCCAGCCATTAGCGACCTCACTTTGTTTACTACAGCGACGTTCAGAAGAAAGCACGGGGAAGCTAACGGAGGCTAACCTTTCAGAAAAACACTCAAAGAAATACTACAGAGTAAAAAAGGAATGGATATTTTGTTTTTCTAATAGCAGATCCTCAACAGTAGCTACAACATTGCTTGTATTTATGTTTCGGCCAACTGACAATGAAAGCTGTAGAAGCATTGATGGAGACCTACTATATGATACAGTGAAGTGAATTAAAAATATTTGCTGATTGGTCAACTGACATAATGTCTGGGAGTTTCCATATCTTCTGTCAATATCTAACCAGCTACAAAAGTATTTAATGTAATCATAGAGGCAAACTAATGAATTCATCCATCCATCCATCTATTTTCTGAACCGCTTAATCCAAGTGGGTCGCAGGTGGGCTGGAGCCTATCCCAGCTATCATACATTTAAAAAGCTTAAACTTTTATTTATTATATAATAACTTAAAATATTTTCTTAAATAGTTTCTAAGAATCTTCAACTTGCTGTTTCAAATCTCTCTACTACCCATACAACACTATCCAGTTTATGTCAGAGCATCTATTTAATTTAGCTCTGCAACTAGCTGCCAGTAATTCCAAAATTTCCTGAAATTTTATTGACATCTAATCTCACATCCAAATACAAATGTATCTTAAAACAACAGATCAGTCAAATGTTGCAAAGACGGAAACATATTTAATGATTTGGTAAAATTCAAGTGTTTCATTGTAATTTCTCAAGACATCAAACAGTCAGCTAGTCTGCATAGGGCTTCAGTATGGCGTGTTGAGTCATGTATGCTATTACAGTGAGACATGTTTATTTACTGTCCCAAATCCATTCATGGGCCAACTTTCAAAAGCTCAAAACATTAGCAAAAAAACCCTTAACATTTTCTGGAATTTACCCAACATTTGTCAGGTTATAAGAATGACAGGAGGTATATAATTAGAGCTTATCCAGCTTATGGGCTTGAGTCATCAGGTGTGCAAAATGAGGGGAATTCTCAGAATATACAGATACACTGACAAATAAAGAGTACAGCAGCTGTCAGTCTGTCAGAGATGACAGGACATATTTATTGGCTTTTAAAGCCACTAAGTAGATTGGTATAGTGACAGAGACCATTTTGACATCATAAAATCTATGAGATTTTTATTTGACCAAATAGTTTTGCTGTCAATATGTAAAATATTTAATGCAAAAATGTTTTAAAAATAAGCGTGTTAAGTTGATGTGTAAGGTCTATTAGGTAAAAAATAAATAATTAACAGGGATTGGCTGTAATGTTGAATTTGAGTCCTTCTACTCTTATCTACATGGCTCAATATATAATGTATAATATGTAATATCGGGCCGCACGGTGGTGTAGTGGTTAGCACTGCGGCCTCCCAGTGAGAAGGCCATGGGTCAGGAGCCAGAGGGGGCGTCTGATTCTGGCTGAGGAGGGGTTTGACACTGTGGCCTTCCTGTGTGGAGTTTGCATGTTCTCCCTGTGTATGCGTGGGTTCCCACCGGGCACTCCGGCTTCCTCCCACTGTCCAAAGACATGCATGTGAGGTTAATTGGGCACTGTCACCAATGGTGTCATATCCTCAACCTTTATAGCAGAAATACATGTATTGACAGAAATGTCTCAGTGCAACTAGTGTTATCAGTCCTAGCCAATGTCACACATCAAGTTGCCAATGCATTTTTCTTATTTTTGTGCAGAAAAAGCACATGGCACATTAGGCAGAGCTCTGGATGATTAGATGATTAGATTAGAACAACCAAAGCCAGTGAACTAACTTGTTCAGCAAAATATGCCAGCTGGGGTGTTTGTTACATTTCAGAGAAGAAAAACCTTAATCAAAAATTAATTTCTGAAAGAAATCTTCCCGATAACCACTTTGTTTTAAATTGATCTCATCACGTAGAAACATTTATGCCATGTATTCTTAATTGTTTGTTGCTGGTGCCAGCACTGCACGGCTCAACTAGCATGTCCTTCCACACCACTTGCCAGCTGTTAAAAACAACTTGCTGGCAAGTCTGTTGAAGTTCTGTCTGTACAGGTAACAAAAGAGGAACCACAAACCAGATTAAGAAGACAATAAAGGTTATCTGTTCTGTGAAACAGGTCTTATGCTAAATATTCGAAGACAACACAATAAATAACTACGAAAAAGTGACACAGTTTTGAACTGAAATGTCATGGGATTAAGGAGTGTCCAAAGTCGGTCTTCAAAGGGTGCTTCCAGCAAGTTTCATGCTGAAGCACACCTTGATCAGATTGAATGGTCACCGTGAGTCGGCAGAACTTTACAAAAAGCTGCAGCCCTCAGGGACAGGAGTTGGACACCCATGTATTAAAATAACAAATCCCGGACAAGCCCCCATTTATCTTACAGTCTCAGTTCAACTAGGACAGGGTTGTCCAAAGCCTGTCCTCAAGGGCTTCTTTCATGTAGGTACTCAGTGTTTCCCTATTTCAACACAACTGACTCAAATTAAATGGATCCAACAGGCTATGAAGTTGTGCACAATGACTTATTGACTTAAGTCAGGTGTGTTGGAGCAGGGAAACATGGAAAACATAGAATTGTGACTCTCAAGCACCAGAGTTGGATACCCCAGAGCTAGGGTATAGGAGGTAGTAACATTAAGAATGAACTGATTAAGGTAAAGCTGTTTTATGGATAAGAAAAAATGCCCCGATGAGAGTCAGTGGCACACTTAGATAGTTGAAAAACACGGATTGGTTGGACGGTAGAACATTCAACCAACTGAAGACACGGAACACAGCCAACTAGTTCTATTAACTTTTTTTCCATGTTTAGCCACTTAGACATTGGTTGTAAACAAACAAAGCAGTTTCCTGGTACCTTTAAACAGTAGACCTGGTTATGGTTACAAAAGTTTAGGCTCAAACCCAGAGGTGCAGCATCAATAGAGGGTTTTACATGCAGAATAAGAGAGTTTTACCAGCTTTAATTAATACCTGGACTTTTTGGGGAAATTTAATCCAGCCCAGCTTCATTTTATTTCATTTTCATTTGGATCCCCATGAGGCAGCCAGCAGTTGGCTGAGTGCATGTTTGTCACAGGGTACATGACAGTGACACGCACCACTATGGTGTGAAGCAAACATTATGCGACGGCTTTAATAAGGTACTATGAGGAACACCTGATTAGATTTGCTGTAAGGTAGATACAGCATTTCCCTCTTAATTAGCTTCTTTAAAACTTGAGGAAATTGTCGAGGTATAGCAGTATATGAATGAAACTGTCAAATGTTGTATAATAGCATCACAGAATTCAATCAGAGCCACATGCTGGAGGCAGAATCACTGATCAATGTTATTTGTTCAGCCACAGAAGCCATAGCAGCCATCAGTGTTTCCTGGTAATTACTCAGTTCTTCTTTGTACTTTAAATCACAAAGGTCAACTGCAATTAATAAAAAACACAGAATACGACATAAATAATATATCAAGATTCATTCACAGCTTTTATGAGCTTCACATGCATGTTAATTTACTTTAATTGATTATAGCTTTGACTAATTTGGTTCCCATCATCACACAGCCATGAAAAGATGATGATATTTCTCCAAAATGAGAAAACCACAACAAAAACAGAGGGTTCTTTTTTTGCATCGACTTTGGATGCATTTTCATTTATAATATTTACAGTATATTCATCACTGAATTTAAGAACTGAATGGCTTCCAAGTCAGCAGGTCCTGTCAGCAGGGGCGATTCTAGAGTCTGTGGGGGCCTCAAGCAAAAATTTCCTGGAGGCCCTTCTGACCACTGTTCATTACCAACAGGTTATAAATAATCTGACACCAGCGAAAAATGTATGGAACCAAAGTTGTTTATATTCAAAATGTTCACAT
>JAVQJG010267053.1:0-12231 GCA_036024015.1 Craterocephalus amniculus
TAATGATTCACCACAAGTGGGCGCTGTTTCAATGGAAAAGACGGCGATTGGAGAAACAGTGAGGCAGAATCCTCTTTTTATTCGCTCTAAAATTAAGAGTTTCAGAACAATGACAGCCATGGTCTGAAAATTAATAAATGAATGCAGCAAAAAAATAGAGGAGGCTGTGCTTCCCTTTGCTTCTGGGAGAAAACGCCACTGTCTGGAACCATGCGCTCCTGAATTGACTAGTACTCCTTTGTCCAGAAAACGTTTGCCGGAGCTAATTTAAACAAAAAAAGAACTACTGTTTTATTCCTGTTTACTGGCACAACTTAGTGCTTTCTGCTCCCCGTTTATTGCTTAAGACCCCACAAGCTTGTTGAAAGTCTTTGCACGTATGTGTGTCAAAAGAGAGTGCTGTCCCCACTGGAGATGTCTTGACTTTTATTTCCTGGTTTTACAGCAAAACTTTGGGGAGACTCAATGGTGTTTTCATGCTGGGCTCCGAACAATACATTAATTTTTTTCTTTTGCTTTCAGCAGTCAGAAGCATCAGCTGTCTCGGCCGTAACGCTCGCACGGCAAAACACCTTTGAGCAGTAACTCAGTTGTCAGGTGTGCTGGAGTGAGTGTGGGTGGGATAACATACTTGTTGTTCAAAGTCATTGTGCAAATGCTTCTGCAAGTTTGCATAAAGCACCTGATGTTGTGTGAGAATGCACACTCTCCTCTTTTTTCCTGCGACACTGTCTAGACGAGTCCGTGGCTCTAGTCCAGCTTCTTTTGGTCTTGCTGTCCGTCTCGTTGCTTTCCTTTCTCTATTTTCCTTCCTGTATTTTCATTTCATTCCCCCTACTTTTTCTTCCCTTCGCTCTATCCTCCCCTCTTATTGCGCCCCTTGGCACCCAGGGGAGCGATGGTTCGCATAACAACTTTTGCAGATATCCCGCAGACCTGATGAGTGAGAAAAAAAAGACACAAAAGGTCAGTTTTTCCATTTTTCCACCGGTCGGAATCAGGTCTGCTGATGCCCTGAGTCTTGTTATAGACGCGTTTGTTATGCAAGCCACACTGAGCATGACCCGGCTCCTGTAGAATTAGCATTGACGTTGGTAATATGGCAGTGAATAAAGGTTTAACACTGACCCCTCAGCCATCTGTGATAGTGCAGAGCTAATGAGCTTACCACTGATGTATTCATCTGTCTCTCCCTCACTGTCACTCTCAGTCAGTCTCATACATGCATGCACAAACACACAGTGGTCTTCTGCAGCCATTAGCCATGCTAATGGGTTGGGTCACTGTTAGAGTCTTAAACAATAATTATCCAGTTGAACAGTTGTGGGGAAAAAGACTTGTATTATCAGCAGCTTGGTTATTACTACGGGCACAGTGATTCAGCCATAACCCTTTTCAGTTTCTTCTAAACTTTTTGATGTCTTTTTTTTTAATCAATCAAATTTGCCGATTGGTTGAGATGTATAATTTCAAGCCTTTCATGGATCTTGTTTCAAATCAGCTAATAGGTCATCTTAATCTCAGCTTGTGAGATTTATGATTTCCGGCAGTTTGCCTCAAGTGATGTGACCCAAAGATCTTATTGCTATCATTAAGCACAGAAACATGATCAGCAATTTTATTCTTGATCACCTTGTGAGCCCATGAGATCAAATGATAAGTCATGCATGTATTTGAACAGAACAGTTCAACTTTAGGCTGAAAAGCTCAACCCAGAAAATATGTGCTACCTGGTTTTCCTCTGATTTTCTTCAGAAGGTTTTGGATGAAATCATTTAAAGTTCATGATGTTGACCTGCTTGTGACTTTTCCTTTTTCCACGCTGTTCCCTTTTTGTGAATTCTGTTGCCTCCAAGATGCTTAACCATCCATTGACTATCTTCATAAGTGTATCACCACCAGTCCTGCTTTAGATGAATACGTAGACAGTTGGTACAGTGCTGCTATTCAGTAAGTGATGCCATTTGTACATTTCTCTTGAAAAGCTAGAAACACACTGATCCGACCAGTTAAATCTCCTGAAGAAAGTCCAGTTTCTCTAAGAGCTGCCTAACCCCACATAAGCTGCTGTTTCTAGTCTGATGCACAGGCAGATATAGCCCACAGGACTCCCATTTCTTTACATTCACCCTCTGTGAAGCAGTTACTTTATATTTACAATGTATAGAAGACACTTTTCTCTAAGCTTTTTTTTTCTGGAGCCATATGTGTTTCACTGAGAGCAGATATCTGTTCCTGTCACTTCGCCTAGCATCAAGCTTTATCTTGATTAATGCCCTGCGTATGAGCTCTGCTAAGACTGCCTACATGCAACGATCCTCTAATTTCCCTGCCCAAGGCATTGTCACCTACCTGCATAGCAGAATACCCAAGACGCTCCTTTGTATGCGGACGCATATGCACCTCCAGAGTATTTAAGTTGTCAGTTGTCCCTCAGTAACACTCCTCTCGCTTTAATCATGGAGCCCTGACAGACAGAGGCTGCTTGCCCAGAGGCCATGAGGGCAGAGGAGGCCACTATCCTCAGGCCAGCCCCGGGTCTTTCTGGCCTACTGTGACTGAGTGGATGGAGAAACTGGAGAATGACTTTCTGCCGTATAACTACAGCAGAATAACAAAACTTTACTAACAGCGTACTACTCACTGAAAGATGCTTTAAATCAGCTTTAAAATACACGTTTTCTTAAAGGCACAGTTCTAACCGGTGTAACATTATGAATGGAAAGTCTGTGTGTAATTATCATTTTTTTATAGATTGCATGGCTGATCGGAGGTATGAGAAAAAAAGCCTTTTTAGTCTGCTTGTAAATAGAGCTGGAGCAATGAAGGGTATTTGTCAAAGTGTGCTGTGGACACTGCAGATAAAGATGGGCTTAACTTCCGGCACATAGTAAAGTTCCGAAGAGTAAGACAGACTGATGGCTCGCATGAAAAAGTGACCGTGTAAATGATTGTGAGAGGTTCAATCAAACAGTTTTCTCAACAATGTGTGCTGGATTTATATGAAAACCAAACTTCAAACTGAGATTTTCTGAGGCTGATCTTTAAAACTGAGGACACAGCTAAAAAAAACAAACCAACAAAAATGTGCGCCGACTCTTCTGCAGCCTCTCCCAGACACTGCGAGTTGCTCGTCTTTTAAAAAGTGAGGAGCAAAAACTACTGAATCACAGCCTATAATTTCTCCCAACAAATGCTTTCTCACATTCACATATGCCGCTTGGGGCTTTATCATATTTGCTGAATAGATTATTTGGTGAGGATTAACATTCAGCCAACAAGATCAATGTCATTTCAAAGAAACTCTAAGGTTCTGGAAACTGCTGCTTCCCTTAGAGATAGCGCAGTGAAGCTGTTTGTTGTTGGTCCTCTGATTCTCTCAGCTCTTGCCAGCTACTGTTCCATACTTATAAGACTGTGTCAATAAGAAGAAGAGGCGGGCTTCCCTCCATAGACTGCTGAAGAGAACAATCCAATATGGGCCAAAGCTGTAACACCAGCCATCGATGTGTGCATCACAGCAGCGGGTTGTCATTCTGGTTCAGCTCCACGGTAAAATTAGCTCCTTTAAGGCCCATTTTTCATCCTTAAGCATGCGACATAAAACTGATCTCTAAGTAAAGCTCAGAGCCAACTTCTGGTCCACCTTGATAGATTTTGCTGGGCAGTTTCCATGGGAACAGTGAAGTAAGGGTTAAGAGGTTCAGAGTTGTGCAGACTAAAGTGTCTCTTGGTGGCCTTCAGTTCTTTGTGAGAGTGACAGATCACCAACCATGTAGCCACTTAGTCAGGAAGGCAGATTTCAGCCAGTTGCCGATCGACATCAAAAGACACAACACTGTTAAATTTATAATAATAATAATAATAATAATAATAATAATAACACATAACCAGGCTATCTTTAAGTGACCGTCACTAGAAACCCTTATAGTGTGTTACTACAGTGCTGGTTATCATTAAATTAATGTGCTTCAGGTATATTTGCCTCTGATTATCCAAGTCAGAGGCAAAACCTGGTGTTTTTAGTACAACTTCCATCTTAAATATAAGAAATAGGAGCAAGACAAAAAATTATCTTTGAGATGTCTGTCATGTCTAGATGATTTTGTTTTGGTCATCCAGACTGACGTGGGTTTTTCTGTGAAGTGATTCCTACTTGCTTTGATTCAAATATTTAAATAGATAGATTTTGACAAAAACATGGACTTAAAGATATCTTCTAATGTGCTCACATACTTAACGAGAACCGCAAGTAAATCATAAATACTTCAGGTATGACATTTGTCATGTAGTTCATGATGCTCTCTCACTGTCCACTTACTGGTTAATTTTCTTTAGTTTGAAATCTTCTGAAACGACTGACTTGCCAAGAAGCAGTGCTCGTAAATGTGTCGATTTTCAGCCTGATTCTGGTTTGTCCTGGAGCAGGTCAGCTTTCCAGCATCAGTCTCTGTGGTGGTAAAACCCGGTAAGAAGTGAACCACTTCACCGGATCGTTCAGGAAGCTGACAGCTGTTTTAGGTTTGGAACTTAGTAACACTCCCTCATGGATCCAGATAATGTGTTGCTCACTTACCAGCTGCATTTAAAGTGTTACATATCCAGCTCAGATACACAGTTGCAGCATGAGAATAATAAAAAAACAACACAAAATCATATGTCAGTATGACAACATGGGCCCCTTTGATACAGGTATTTTACTGCCATTTCAACCTAAGTATCTTTAATAATTGAATTGCCAAATTAACCAAAGAAATGCTATTTTTTTCCTTATTAAGCTACAGTTTCTAGTACATCCTCGTTAAATGTCAGTAACTTCAAAACTATTTACCAGCTTTTAACAGTTAACAAGGCTGAACAAATTATGTGGGGGCTGTGTGATTCAGAAGAAGTGGAGCTGAAGGTTATGTGGAAAATTGCTGGCTTGCTATAGAAATAGTGCAAGATTATCAATGTACCACTTCAGGTAATGCATTTCCTCTGGCTTCATGGAAGGAAAAAAAAAAACAAAAAACAAAACAGTAAAAAGAAAATAGAGTTGTTTGTCTGTTGAAATGTTTTCTTTTTTCTTTTGCAGCATGGTCACTGAGTTTTTTCGCTCTTTATTTCACGTATTGCCAGACTTTTTATTTTGCTTTCACTGATGTTTTACTGTAACAAGGCCCATCAAGAAAACTAGCCTGCACTCTGTGTCGAGTTTGAGCCATTTACACATCTGATGCAGCCATCAAATTCCTTGAAATTTTCTGGAAGGGCAGCATGTAAGCATGCAAATATCATACTTTGCACAAACTTTTCCCTCCCATCTGGAATATGTCCATGAATTGAAAATCACATTTTCGAAAGAGTTCATAGTACAAAAGCTGTGCTGGTGCTTTATATCTTTTTCTCCTTCCCACGTGTTTCCATTTTGTTTTGAATACACCCAAATAAATGTAAAATTGATATAAACAGGAAAACAAAGTCATCATTTGGGATGGAAAGGGCGCTTCAGTATGCTGTGAAATAAACACTGCTGCTTTCATGATGCATGTGAAAATGGCTTCTTCAAAGCACATGGGAAAGGATCACATTGGGATTAGAAAACTCAAAGCTGTTTTAACACTTTGACAATGTAGCATGATGACAGCCGATGCTTTGCATTTAGAGGTGTAAAATGTGTCCTCTGTGCTCCCTTCACATTTGCTCCTGATTTCCATCAGACATGCAACAAAGAGCTATTGATATGTTCCGAGTGAAAGGAGTTCCGAGTGGGATCGAAACCTCAAGAGAACTTGGAGGGCCTTGACAATGTGATATAATGACTTCGCATTTAAAGGAGTAAAGTATGTCTTTTAAGCTCCTCCACCGTAGCTTCTGATTTCCATCTGACATGCAACAAAGCACTATTGATCCTCAGGGAAATGGGGTGAGAACAAAACCTCTTCCTCATCTCACTGAAACTGCTATTTAGGGGCCCCCAGGAGCCAACACTCACCCCCTGCCCATGCATATGTGCAATCACACGTAGACACGGCCACACCATGATAAAAGACAGCAAGAGAAACTCACAAGGGAATCGAGGGGCTTAAGTTGCTGAATAAATGACAGGTAATTTTCAGCTGAGAGAGGAGCATTTTGGCAAGTGAGGCGATCAATCACTTTGGTGATCACCCATGCAGATTTCAGTCACTCCCTGGCATCATCAAGGCTGATGACATCGATAGACCGAGACGGGATGGCTTGACAAGTGAGTGAGGAGGAGAAGCATGTACTGTGAATATGCAGACGATGGTAGATTAATAGATGTTGGGGAGAAGAAAATAAAGAAAAAGGCCGTCTTTGTTCAAGCTGTTTAATCATTGCGGCTAAGTAGGTGGTAGTTACTCTTCTGTGAGATGTGGGAAAAGGTTAGGGTGAGCGTTTCATGGATTTCTTCTCCAAATGTATCTGAAAGGGCCAGAGCTACAGAAAAGTGGATCTATTGATCTCAGGAGTTTCATTTTTCAAACATACCAACCTACAGAAGCAGCTTTGATTTCTGAAAAATATACTGCGTGCTTTGAGATAATTTTGTAGAATTTTTGACAGCTTACAGTGGAGAGCTTTGAAGAATTTGAGATAGATATGTAGGGGAAATTGATGACTTTACCCTTCCTCAGTCAGACTGAAAAACATATTTTTAAATTATATAGCTGAAAGTCAAGGTTATGCTTATTTGTTATAATTAATTTTAGTAATATAATTCAGTTGGCAAAATATGATACAATAGAGAAACTGCTGCTAAGTTTCAAGATCTTTTCCTTCAACAGTCCAAACAAAAGTAAAATCACATCAATTGACCATCAAAATTGCAGCTGACTTGCAGAAATGAACAGAAATTGATTGTGCACCCAACCTCTGTCAAGGAGAAAACCACTGCCACAAATCCTTTAATATGGATGATCAGAGTTGTTGTGGATGATTTTAATGTCTGTTCCTGACATCAAACGGGGGAAAAAAAGCAACAATTTGCTGTTATTTACCGCCTCTCCCTTTGACTGCCTTTGTAATCCATTATGATTAGCAGGACAACAGCAAAATGAAGGTGAGAGGTTCTGTTGCAGTTTTGTTCTACACCCCGAAATGGAGATCCAACAGAGGCTTTTTGATTATACAAACAAAACGCTTAATACCCACAGTGTGCTATCATGGGTAGCCAAGCAGTCAGGGAGTGGTTAAGTCATTGCTGACAGTTAACGGCAGGTGTTGCCCAGCAGCAGGTCACGGCTACACCACACACGGACACCCTGCTGGTGGTTAAAGGTCTGCTCACACACACACACACACACACACACACACACACACACATACAAACATGCTCCACCGCATATCTTTCTGTTGTGACCTGTTTTGATTTCCATGCTAGAACAGCTCTGCAGGAGATGAGCAGGTGGCAAAGAGCCACCTGTTCTGTCATTAGTGCAAGTTTCATTAGGAAAAAATTAACACTCCAAAATGTGATTTCATCCAAACGCTTATTTAAACAGAAGCAATTCACACATTTTTCTCAGGATTTTCTTGAGCGGGCAACAAAGTGACTGCGTTAGCGCAGCTGCTGGATGGGCACAAAGACGGATTGTTAATGGAATGTGTTGCAGTGTATTCAGTAATCATTATTAATCTGCGTGTCGGCGGGTTCTTTCTCGGCTCGGCCCTGTGTTCATAAAGCTCGGTTAATTAGACTGATTGATTAGATGGGGGTGAGCAGAGCTCTCAGCACCGCTGCTCATCCCGTCAGGCCTTTAATAAGATCAGATTGCGCTCATATTCACGTATCCCCCTCCCCCCCCCTCACACACACACTGCCTGTTTGGCCTGTCATCGCGCCCCTCCATCTTTCTCATCTCTCTGACTGCTTGTCTGTCACACACATACTCAGTCAGGATTTACTGGTATGAAAGAAGCAGCCAAGCTTGCCAAAGCAATACACTGAAGACTAGAAGCGACATTATGTTAACATGAAAAGATCGCAGATCTTTGGGTCCCCTTCATCCCCCACCACTCTCCTCTTGCTCCTTGCCCGGCTCGTCTCCCCTGCCTCTCATTGTGATCCATCCTTTCTTCCAGCCTCATCATGTCTCATAAATATGTCTACTCTCTCGGTTTAGCCAAGAAAAACATCAGCGTGGATAGCTGGAGAGCAGGAATCTCACATCTGTCTAGACTCAACAGTGCAGTTGGCTGTACGTATGTGTTGCAAGAGTGTGCTGGCCCGTGAAATGGCTTTCATGTCTGCGTGCTGAAAACCTATGCACATGCCTTGATTTGCAGACGGAGGAGGGAATCTGCTTTGCTAAAGCTTTAGTGGTAGATCAATATAAATGCACAGTTCCAAAACCGACCACTCCGCACTTAGTGCACAGCTCCCGCTCATCAGCACAATAAAGAGACTCTCTCCATTGTAAAACTTTATGACTTTCCGTGTTGCTTTTGTCTCCAGGCATCAGTTATTACAGGAGATAAGTATTTACTTTATTTTTTTTGCCAGATCACCAGTTCTGCGTATCAATACAGGCCATCTGAGCTCTTTAAAGGGAGACGCAGTTTGGTGTGGGGTGCGTTTATGTGCGTCTAGATTTGTGTATGTATTCCAGGGCTGATGAAGGCACTGCAGCATCACCCCCGTGAGAGTATGTATGAAGAAAGTGATTACCTTAGAAAGAAAAGATCTTTGATGAAAATCATCCCACTTCAATTTGTGCCTCACAGGCCTGCAGTTTGGGTCCTTACTTAGGGGTAATATTGGAAAGGTGTAAAAGTGCTCCATGTACTTTAGTAGCAGAACAATTTCTTTAAAAAATTGTTTTATTTTCAGGCCTTTGATTGGTGTTTCGTGCTGAGTTTGAACAGCTTTATTTCCAAAAAATGTAAAAGCGCTACTTTGTAAAAAGCTTCATCGAATCCATTTTCTATGCCTGGGGCCGGAGACTTTGTAAGCTACTATCAGGTAAGAGGTGGGGTACACCCTGGAAAGGCTGCCAAACCACCTTTGGGGCTATACAGAGAAATATAAGAAAAATGCGAAGGGAAAACATGAAAACTCTGCGCAGAGGGAGCCAAGCCGAGGTTTAAATGAGGAAGCCTTTCGCCACAAGACGACAGCGCCAACCACTACACCGCTAAGCAACCCAGATGCAAACCGGATTTTGTGAATTATACCAGGACTGAGGTTTTATTGTGATCAGAGATTTTCTCTGGGAGACATTGTATTTATATTAGACAAAATTTGATGCATCATCGGGGCCCACATTAAATATTAGGTACATAAATCTGACACACAACACACTTTTGGCTGCTTTGGAGTTCTGTCTTCATGTCCAGAAAAAAAAAGCTCCACTTACACCGACTTTTTCTACTTAAGTTAATAAAAGAACTGATGAGTTTTACAATTTCATGGATGGGTTAAAAGCCGATCCTGGCCCATCAGGTAGTTTGAGCAACACACCCCCACAAATGTAGCCCCTTGTTTCAGAAATGCAAGGAACACATGTACGAGCATAGTGATAAGTGCAAATGTTGGGGTTTGGGCAGACGGAGTGTGTGGGCGTCTCTAAGCACATCTGTTACTTTGGTTAATGTGTTCAAGTGCTTTTGCACCTTGTGCAGAAAGAGAAAGCTAAGGTAGAATATTGAGTGAAGGGAGTTGTGATCATAAATTCACTTGTAGCCAGTCACATGACTGGTGTGATAACTTTGAAATAGCTCAGTCCCTGACTGTCAAACATGATAACAGTTCATCAAATGGACAGAGGTCTGGACTCTCAGGAAGGTATGAAGGTTTAATTCATGGTTTGGCACTATAGATGATTTCACAATTTAGATAGATTTAGATTTAAATTTAGAATTCCGATGTATGCACTTTTAAAAGATTTTCAATTGATCAATCAAATGTTATAAAGTATCCTTTGTACAAAAAAATCTTATCTCATAGTCCTCCTTACCACGAACCAACAAGTCACACATACACTCACACATACATATGGCCACATGCAAATACATAAAGGAATGTGCTCAAGCAGTGCTATCCCAACACTCTGCAGTCGCATTGGGGATGGAAAACCGATGTCAACAGATGTCAGTTTAAAAAGAATTAAATTATGAAGATACATAGAATTATCACACTAGAAAAAAGAAAGCAAAAGCCTATTAAAAAGGGAATAAAAGGCTCTTTTAAAGCTAAGCCATTAAAAATGGGAAAATGATCAAAAAGTGACTAATGGAAACATTGGTAGAACACGATCACAAAATTATAGTTAAACCAGAATTAACATAAAAGCTTTGGAGATAAATACGTATAAAAAACAATTAAAATACCAATTATGAATAATAAAATATTATTCAATTAAAAGCTTTACTAAAAAGGTACCGGTCCCAGCAGGTTCCCTCGGGTCATCCCTCAGGTTCCTCTGATGAGAACTGTGGAATTTAAGGAAGTTCTGCCTGGAAACAAAGTGCTGGTTTTGATGCCAAAGTTGTTAATATACTTTTACCAAACATGGATAAAAAGAAGGACTTGCTGTCATCAGAGCTTTGCCTGGAAACCAATGTTTGGACTGTTATATTCAAGTATATTTTGCCCAAATTTGGATATATGACCCACATACAGCCTTGTAATGGAGGAATAAGCTACTACTGGAGGTTACACAGGTCCACAGGAAGAAGTTTCTGTTTTAAAGCTACTGGGACATTTTAAAGGAAGTAGAAGAAATTCTGGCCAGTGGCTGCTCTGGGAAAGCCAATTAAGTCAAAGACCTTTCCACTTATTAAAAGGGGGAGAGATGATTTACGTGCTGCTGGCGTTTTCCAGCTTCTAACTCTAATTTTTATGTTGGCCTCCAGTATTGTTCAAATTTAACTAAAACCATTATTTCATTTTTCTACAACCCAAATTCAGTGTAAAATGTCAATGCACGCATTTGTAAATATCACAAACCCGTTATTCATTCCAATAGAACATAAAGCACTTATCAGATGTTGAAACACTTTACCATTTCTGGAAACATATTTGCTCGTTTTGAATTTTAGCATTTAGATTTTTATAGTGGTTATGAAACAATTAATGAATCCCTTTTTTTTTTTTTTACTTTTTTTATCGTTTTTTAAGACAAGAAATTAACACACAAACGAAAAAAAAACAGCACAGTACAATGAAGTGATCTCAGGATTAGATTTCGAGAATAAGTGGAAAAAAATAGGGGATTATACATAATGATAATCAGTAGAGTTTAAAAAAAAAAAAAAGGTAGTTCCTCCTGGAAATACAGCTTGTGTAGGTATATGAGTGGGAGTGCATGAAAGGCATTTTCTATACATTCAAAAAGTCTGTCCATTTCTTCCATCTTTTTTTGTACAAATCTTTCCTCAATCTAAGTAAAAAAGTCAACCTTTCCATCTCATGAATCTCTCTCATTATTTCAGTCCAATCGTTAAGAGTAGGTGGTGTTATCTTCAGCCATTTACGAGTTATTGCTTTTTTTGCAGCAACAGACATTAATCTCAAAAGATATTTGTCATTTCCTGTTATCTCCTCTGGTAGATCACCCAGGTAAAGCGTTGTGAAATTCGTTGGGATCTGTTGTTTAATAACCTGCTGTATGTTTCTCGAGACAATTTCCCAGAATATTTGTAATCTTGGACATCTCCAAAATATATGGTAGGGGTTAGTGAACCCATCTCCACAGTTTCTCCAACACGCATGATTTGCAGGTGTTAGCTGAGTTTTCATTTTGGGAGTGATGAAGAAACGAACCAGATTTTTCCAGCTGAATTAACGCCAGTACATAGAACATGAGGTAGAGTCCACAGTCTCACACATGTTATCCCATTGCTGACACGTGATTTTGTCATTTAACTCTTTCTCCCACCTCTCCTTAATATATATTGTGGATTTCCTCTATTCCTTGTAATACCTTGGTAAAATTTCGAAATGACCGATTCAATAGTACCAGTATACGCTCGTATTATTAATTGTAGTATTTCGTTGGGTTCTGTTTTCTCATTTTTCATTTCTTTCAAAAAATACTGCCGTAGCTGTACGTATCTGAAAAAATCGTGCTTTTCCAAATTATATTTTTCTTTCAAAGTTGGAAAGCTGTGTAGAGAGTTCTTCTCCATTATGGTAATATAAGCAGTAATACCCTTACTTGTCCAGAGTTTAAATCTGGAGTCCATAGTATTTGGTTTGAAATCTGTATCATGTTCAACCCATCT